>JAWWMK010000008.1:2815012-2863470 GCA_035047105.1 Galeopsomyia nigrocyanea
GTAATATTAATTTTTATGATATTTTTTCTTGGGGCCCCTTCTTGATACGGCCCTACGCGCAAGAACTACCTTAACATGCGTTGATTCAATGTACTCTAAGAATATTATATAACTTTGAGAAAAGTGTAGTTTTTCAAGTGTTTAGGATTCAATGATCGCGATGTGTTCAGTATACGTTAGTTCATTTTTTATTTCGAGATACAACGAAAAAGTATTCGAAATCTTCTATTGAAACACTCAACAACAATAAAATACGAATACTGGCATAGATTTTTTTTAAAATATGTATATTTTTCATCTTATTTTTCCATTCGAATAGCAATACACGCGATCGATTTATAAATGTCGTTGACGAATTGTAAATATACGAAGGAAGCACTTGTTGAACTACACACCCAAACAAAAGTAGACGTAGCTGATATCGATGTGTGAATTGTATCATAATTAGTGTTTACTGAGAACGATGATGATTATTCCTATAACTAAATTATGAAAAAAAGCTTTTGTTTTGTCGACTTGTGAAAATTCTTAACGCTATATAGCTTCCTTAGTATTGTAAAAAAATTATCTTGAAATGCTGATCAAGTATTCATGTCCCATGCTTATCGTTTTGAAAAAAAAATACCGCTGAGTTTGCTTGTTAGTAAAATATTCGTCTTTATTATTATAAAAATATATAGGTGAGCGAGAAGAAAGTTCTTGTGTATACCTACACGTGCTGCAGCTGGGACAATAATAGATTTAGAGTTTACGTATATATATCTTGTATTCGGAAAACAAGCTGATTGTTGATAGCGGGAAATATGTATCTGTGTGTATACAATCAAAGTAGTATTATCGGGACCAACCGGGAAAGTATGGAAAATTTATCTCTGTTGAAACAGAATTTCCTTCGTTTAGTAAAAAATAAATGATTCTTGCAATCACTGAATATTGTATTTTCTTATAAGAGCAAATACTCATTTTTTTATTACTCTTCTATATTCGTAATAAATAATTAAGTATGTGAAGTTCGTTTCAAAATATCGTGATTTACGTGTGGAACTATTGTTGAAATTGTATCATATTATGTCTATTATATCACATTATGTAACTAAAAAAAATATTTTTGCGTAAGATAATATCCGTATAAGAGTTGTGAATATTGTGAACGTAGGAAAAGATGAAAAATTGGAAATTATTTCATCCTCGTTGTTTTAATTTGTAGTAATACAATACTGTGTATAGAACTAATAAGTTATCAAAAGTTACCAAGTGTAGAGTGTATCGAGAGAGTTAGCCGCGTTCAATCTGTCTTGCGCTTAAAGCTCCAATAAGTTCATTTCATTTTACAGTAAAACAAAAAAGCGAATAAAGTTTGAAAAAATTGTATAATCAGACTTTACGATTTTTTAATTTACGCATTGTATTATTATAATCAATATGTACACAATATCAATTCAATTTACGAATATAACGAATTTGAAAGTTGAGATCCTCGCAACAAGAGACGTTTTCATTTTTTTTTTTGGCAGAGAAGAAAAAAAAAAGAAAGATTGTTTTACGCATCACTACATCTAAATAGCTCGTAGATTACATCAGACAACCACAAAAGTTCTGTACAATAGCTTTGGATTACCAATTCACGGACACGCGGGATTGAGCTGTGGCAGTTTTTTCGGCGGACCATTGAAACGTTTCGTCAGCTGAATTATTCGATCTGCTTCGCGTATACCGCTCAATCGTGCTCCGTGAACCGTACTGTAGTGGCCAGGTATCGTCGCCTCACCAGCGAAAAATAAGATCGGAGCTACAGGCTCGCACGAACCTGCGTAACAGATGACAAAAAAATTAATTGTATAACCGTGGATTTAAAGAAAAAAAAACAGTATTGTGATGATCGAAACTAAAAGAAATTGTTACCGGGTAACGGACTAGCCAAATCACATTGATGTCCAACAGTGCTATCCATAGCCATGTAGCTGTAAGATCCAGCGAAATTCTGATCCATGCACCACTTGCTACGTAGCAAGTTACTGGGATAAGGCAATGTGGGGTCGCCGGTAAATTGGCGCAATAGTCGTGTTATCGAATCAACGACTTCCTCGTCCGAGCAAAGCTCCATATCCGCCGCTTCTCTACCCGCGACCCATGCGCACAGCACGTGCTGCGAGCCTATTAATTCTTCCACCATCGAGATGCCTGTACAACGTTTAAGCAAACATAGTGATAAAATTGCTGTTAAATTATTTGTGCGATCAAAAGAAAAAAAAATCGTCCACGCACCTTTGACCCAATCGCATCGATCGGCCAATTCATCGGCTGACCAAGCTAACCTGATACCACCCTCGTGCCATACCCAGAACGGCCTCTCGTATTCCAAGAAGATCTTGTTGACGCATCCGTAGCCCAATTTAGCGATCGCCTCGACTTTCTCGGCGGGCAACGCGGGACAAAACAATTTCTCGTGCTGATGCTTGAGCACGCCAAGCGAGACGGTGACGATCACGTAATCGGCGAGCAACTCCTCGCCGTCGCAACACTTGACCAGGGCACGCGGACACGACTCGCTGACGGCACCCCATCGGACACAGCTCACCGGTTTGCAATACTTGAGCGAGCAGCTCGGCAACTCGCGTAACAGTGGTGCCAGCATACCGACGTAGCCCAATGGCACACGTACGTTGCCGCCCGGGATCTCGACGTAGCTGCCGAATTGATCGGCCGATACCAGTGACAGGTCGTCGCCGCAACGGCAACGAACGCAATTTGTCAGGCCGTACATCACTCGCGCTGCGTCGTATCTATGTGCGCGTGTGTTCCAGTTGAAAGAAACAAAAAACATTGCTTTTTATTTGATTTTTTGTTTGTTTTTTCGTCGATTAACTTTTGGTAATTGTTAGATATGAAAATATTTTGATATTTAAATGTAAATTTTGAAATTTTCCAGTATTTTTGGATATGGCAATAACATCTTTTCAACTTCTATTTTCACCTGTATCCGGGTGAATGGCTTGCGAGAAAGCGAGTATCATAAATTTCATTTTCAGTAATTTTCCATACGATCCGATCTTCAGTCACGTACTTGACTATGGAATATTTTTTTATGTTAATTCAACGAAAACCTTTCTATTTTTAGCCTGAACGTGAATGCCTTTCCATGTTTGTTTTGAGTTTTTCATTATTATTAATGATGAACAAAGAAATACAATGTACGAATCACCTTTGCTCCTCTGGAAAATTGTGAAGTTCCTGCTGTATTCTCAGTCCCATGAAATTCAACAAATTGCCGTGATTGCGACCGCATCCCAAAGCGAAAAGCGCAGCGGCTTGCTGCTCGATTTGTCGAAAGGTGTGGTAAGCCGTGATGCTGACGGGCAAGTCGATAGCCCGTCCTTCGCTCGTACAAAACAGACCTTTGCTTGGATCTGGCCTGTACAGCGGTGGTTTTAGCAAACCCTCTTGGGCCGCCAGAGTAAACGCGGCATTGGTCACTGATCCACCCTCGATATACGTTGCACCCATCTCGGCTACGACATCGCCCAGCCAACACGAATGTATTCGTCCACCTGGCCTGAGTGTTATACATTTTTTTTTCTCGATCGATTGACGTGTCGATGAAAATTCATGAATTTTTTAATACAAGCTAATTGTTCAACGATGTACTGCTTAGTCGCGCAATTTGAGACCAATTTTGCTTTGATTAAGTACGATTAGTATAAAATTACCGCCTGGAAAGACGAAAGAAAAACACAAGTTGAACAAACCGGTCTGTAGCTTCGAGAATTGTGAAATTTTTAAGGCCGCATTGCGCCAATCGATGTGCTGCGGAAAGACCAGCCATTCCCGCACCAATAATCACGACAGTCGGCTCTGGATTGCATGGGTCTAGCATGCAAGGATCCAGCTGGCACGAGTCGAACTTTGCAATTTTCGCGCATGGCGCAATGTCTTTTCCGCCGCCTCCGGAAGATGCTGACGACGCGAGCCATCTAAGAGGTTATAGCATATACAGAAACTAATCTACTTTTATGAACTAACAGTTTTCCGTGTAAACCGGAAAATTGTCGTGTGCTGCGTACAAACTATTTTAAGCGGAAGTTTATATTATAGAATATTAACTTTGCGCTGCGTACTGTTTGACAAAGTTCAGAATCACAATTACGCGACTACATAGTTAGCCTACTAACCTTCTCAAACTACTTCTAATTGCCGAAGTAGTAGATTGAGATCTCGCTAGGAGCATCTCATATGTGTGAATGAAGAAAACTTGCTTAATTTTTCATAAAATTACGGATTTATGTGGACACATTGATAAATTTATGTTGAAGGTTGTCTGACGTGACATTCCAAGCAAAACAGTTCATAGCAAACAACACGCTTTTCTATTGTTAATTCGCGGATACAGAAAATTCGTCGAGTTAGCGGATTTGTATGAAAAAAAATTTTCGCGCTTCGACCACCGAACGCCATCTGTTATGCTGCGTAACAAGTTGTATTCAAGACTCAACTGGTACATACAAATATCATAGTTAAGTAATTGTTCTTGAATCACAATAATTCGTGAATTTTTTAAATATCAGAATATCGGGTATTCAAAAATGAAATAGCCGACGTATAGGAAGGATATGACTTTTATTTTAACGGGGTACGCAAAAAAAAATTATAATGAAAAAAAGTATAAACATTTGACAAATACAATCGCATTACGCATTTACGAATCATGGAATTTAATTGTATACAAGAATACAAGGTAAATACTTAGCAGTGTTATTTTCTTAAAACTAATTAGAATTTATACTTAACAAAAAAGAGATCTCGTAATAGCAGAAATAAATGTTAAATAAATTAATTTAGTATGAATAACATAATATATAGTAATAATCAAGCGAGGAAGAAAAACAGAATCATTTGATCATAAACGTCGAATGAAATTTCTTATTTTCTATTTCCATATTTTTCACTCTGGATGCTATTTCTCCTGTCGTTTCCTTCATAGAAATATTACAATCTCCATTCAAAGGTTTGAATTGTGTATTTTCCTGTAATACTTCGGAAGCTTGACTACTTATTTCATTCCAGGCGAATGCTATGTCTTCTTGTATTGAAAAACGACTGCAGACTACGAAGCGGATAACAAACTGATCGCGATATCCTCCAGGAATTATGTAAATTTTTCGTCTTGTCATGAGTTTGTCCAGAAGCTTTCGCGAAAGTTCATTGTCACCCTAAAAGAATTTGTTTGTTTGTTTTAGCTTACTAGTTGTGTACTTGTCGTAATTTATAGAGTTAATAATAAAACTACTGCGTTACCTTCAATCTAAAACAAATCAATCCCATCGATACTTCTACAGGTATTTCAAATCTATCATCATTGTTCACATATTCTTCAAATTGTTTAGCTAATTTTATAGTATGTCGTATATGATTTTGTAGACCTTCTACTCCATATAATCTTAATACAAACCAAACTTTCAAAGCTCGAAAACGTCTACCAAGTGGTATTTGCCAATGCTAAATGTAAAGTTAAATAAAAATTATTAACAGATAAAAAAAAGTTTTGCATTTTAAAAGTAATAAAAAGTGAATTTCCATTACCCTATAATCGGGAGCAGCACCTTGCTTATTATTAGCGAGATATATACGTTCCACGTTGAATGCTTCCGTTAAATGTCGAGAATCTTTTACCCTGCAAAATATAAATAATATTTCATAAAATAAACAGTCAACAGTTTTTAATTGAACCAAAAAAAATGGAAATCGCGAAAATTATATCGTACCACATTGCTGAACAATCGAAATTTACTAGAAGCCATTTATGTGGATTAAAATTGAAAGAGTCAGCATATTGCACGCCCGACATGAGATGACGATATTCTGGACAAACGAAAGCTGCGCCTAATAGATTATAATAAATTATGATAAATTGTGAATATTTTAACAAACATAGAGATACATTATTCAATTTTAAAATGTACCAGCATATGCAGCATCTACATGAAGCCAAATGTTGTATTTGTTGCATATTGGTCCTAGCTCATCGAGATTATCGAAGGCACAAGTTGGAGTAGTTCCCAAGGTAGCTACGACATAACATGGAATGAGGCCATTTTCCATATCCTTCTTTATGTATTCTGAAAGTGTGGCACCTCTTAAACGGCATTTTTCGTCTGTTGGTAAAAGCTTCATTGGCATAGCGCCTAGCCTTCCACTTTTTTCGACGCTCGAGTTCGACTGGTCTAAAATTTGGTGTATATATATGGTGTAAGATATAAAGAAGTCATTAGCATCGTTTAAATAAGTCATGATATTTGATACTTATTGCAGCTATACATTTGTGTGAAAAACAGAGGAAAATTTTCATACGACAGCCGCGAATATCAATTAAGAAAATAAATAAATTATTAGAAAGTTGTGAAAAAGCAATGATATTATTCGCTTCGAGATCAACATTTTTATACGACAGCATAGAATATTAATCGTAAAGATAAATAAGTTAATAAAAAGTTGTGAAAAACCAATCATATTCGTTGACGTAATATTTTTCTACCGAGTTCAAAATTACATTGACGCGCGTTAATAGTCACGTGTGCATTGCAAAGGAAAATTTGTTTTAGAAAAAAATCAATAAGTTTATATGATTGCATATAAAAATAAATTTTAATTGAATAATACTATCATTACTTCCTAAGTTATGAAATATTCTGGTTTAATATGTTAAACCTCTAATTGAAACAATCGATCAAATTCTCAATTATTGTGTTTCTACGTTTTTAATTTAAAAACTTACCCGAAGTATACGCAACGAGTTTTGATCTTATTACACCTTCATCCCAATCAGGACGTTCTTTCTTTATACGGTTAACAGTTATTTCACGAGATGCCAGTAAGCCTACAAGAGTTGCTTCGCTAGCTGATCCCTAAAAAATGAAAAATAGGATTTAAAAAAATATACACTACTGTTTGATGATTATAAAACTATGTTAACAACAGGATAACATGCATCTGCAATTAGAAACTTTGCTAGTAATTTACTGTAATGATATGCAATCGACACGCAATCAAATAATTGCGATTGATAATTAACATCTCCACACAAAACCGCAATACGCACAAATGACTAGTATGCAAAATTTCGATTTCGAACAAAAAAAAATTATCCTTGAGCATTATAGCGGTACTGTTTACTCATTTTAGTCATTATTATGCATTGTGACGTAAGATAGGCTCTATTGAAAATTTTCCGCTTGTAGTTATAAAATCCAGGTATCTATAGTGCACAAAATACTTTGCAATTATTCCTCTTTTGTGATAAAAATCACCAACTGTGTTCGTGAAATCACTTGTGAATTATGGCCTTATTGTAATTGCAAATTAATTATACGATAATGATTGAATTAGTGGCGAAAAAAATGAGATAAATGCAGTATTTTAAACGAATGGCTATGTGGCCATTAAACAAATGTACCTGTAATACGCCTCCGCCTGGTCCTGGACTAGAGTTCAAAAATATTTCGGGCAAACCAAGCAGTTTGCCCAACCAATCCATCGTTACCATTTCCAATTCGGTGCAAGCCGGCGATGAAATCCATGAAAATCCTATACAAGCTATACCCGCACATAAAAGTTCTCCTACGATAGCTGGATACGAATTCGCGGTAGGATAGTAGGCATGGAAATGCGGCGAGTGCCAATGAGTGACCTTATAAGAAAATTTTGATTTTGATTTATTGTTAATGACATATTTAATCCGTCACATAAAATCATGAAATGAAGAAGATAAAAAAAATCTGTAATGCGTTTTTTTTTTAAATAGCTGGCTCTTACCCCGGGCATAATGTGTTTTTCAACGTCTTCCAATACTTGACGCCAAGATTCCGGTCTTAAAGGAGCTTCTTTTGGCAAAAGATTGCAAAGGTACCCTGGTTTGACACTAGGTAGCACATCACGTTCGCGCAAATTTTCATTATAATCGGCAATGTAATCGATAGTAGCTTTTCCAAACTCCCGAAACTCCTTATCGTCCATCTTTAACAGCTAGTTATGCAACAACTTATCACAAAATTGCGTATACTACAAAATTCTAATGGTAGCGCTGACAGTTTTTCATTGCTCGACGTACAGCAAAGAACTGACAGAAAACCTACAAAAAGATACGAGCTTAAAGAGTTGTATAGTTAGAATGAACTTTCTCCGGCTTTCTCCATAATTTGTACAAAATATTATGTTAGTCGCGTCTCAATGATGATGCTTACTTGTTTGGTTCTTGTTCCAGACTTTCTTTTGGAATATGTACACAGAAACTACGTTACGTACGACTTTCAGTGTTTTAGCATAACGGTTTTTTTTTTTTGGATCGCGCAATTCGGTCAAGTAGTTAAGCTGCGAATTTTATTATACGTAGTAGACTCAGCGTGTAGGTTAAATAGCATTATAGTATTCAGCCCTAAAATACTGTATTGAAAGTGATTTTTTTTACATACGTTATACGCCGAGACTTACGTGATACATTTTTTCTTGTGATAAAATAACGAAAATTTCTTGTAATAAATTTATACAGTGTTATTTTCAATTCCTGATAAACTATGGAAATATTCTGAAGTTCATTTGAATCCAACTAAAGATTTGATAAACCTGTAAGATTCCGTGTTCTTAAATAGAATAATTACTATATTAGAATTTGCATCGCATAATTCTTTTAAATTACATTTTTTCAACTCGATAGGATCTATATTATTACTTATCAAACAGTTTATAAAAAAATGCGCAAGTAATATAATTTTTAATCAACATATACAGTATTTTAGATTTTACTAAATGAAATGCTTTTATTTTTCATACCTTTGATGTAGAACAATGCGATCGATGAATAATTATATCCAATACATAAAATCTGCTGTCTAAACGTAAATCAATTTATAAAAAATTTCAAATAACAATACACTATTCGAATTTACATGAAGGTCTTTCGCGAGTTGAGACAATCACTTTACTGGTTACGGAAGCGCGAATCCCGTCTCTTTTATACTCTAGCCTCCATTAGTGCACGGAAAGATGAAAGATTGCCTTGTTAAAAAAAAATATATTATTTTATGAATTTTTGTAATCAATGTAATTCATTTAGTATATATTGTATTTTAAGAATATAAACTCTATAGAATTTCATTATTTAAAAACTTTTTTTAATTTTGCAATTGTACAAGATGAATTTGGGTATGATCATGAGTTCAGTTCGCTCAAACAAATGAAAAAGATGATTTTAGTTAAATAAAGAACCTGTGTTGATCCATCATTTGTAATGTTTTTTTATTATATTTTATTTGATTGTACTATATTGCAATTTGATCACATTAATAAGTCAATGTGGAATATGTACTATTCAAACTCAAGAAATTTAGCAGTCGAATTTCGTCTTGTAATATAATTAATGAACTTTATCAGTACTTTTGAATTTTGTCTTGGATTTTATTTTCGCAGTATAAATTTTAACTTGATCAAACGCTGTGTGTCATTGTTTTTAACAACGATTAAAATAATACTTTTTACGAAACTTTGCGCATTTTCCAGTATATTTCCTTTTTTAGCGTTAAGGATGGAGGTAATGATGCACGACTAAGGTAGCTATGAAAAATTCGTGACAGGGACCTTCAAAACCGGCGGTGCAACTTCAAATGCACTTTTCTTGAGAACTATTTATGATGGGAAGGTCATTGTTTTTTAATTTGATACCGGAATACGTTTGTGCTGGCAAAAATATCAAATATTATCAATAAACTAACTAATGAATTCCATCAATTATATTTCTTTATGGCAATTCACAGCAAATCGCAATAAAGAAATGTAATTGATGGAATGTCATAATATTCAAATAAGATAATATTCAAATCTAGTTCATCATTAGCATCAACTAATTAAAAATGAAAATCTCCGAACGTACTACCGGTAGATAACTGTCAAAAAAAAATACATGATTTGTTTTATGTTGAGAATAATCTTCATATTCAAAACAAATAACAAATAGCTTTGCTGCAAAAAAAAGGAACAGATTCGGCTTTTCCATGAAAACACGTCATACATATAATACTCTTGAAATTGGGAAAGTACGTAAAGCATATTTTTGATTATTATTTACCTAGTTTTACGTTTCCTCGTTATTATAATTAGGAAATCTGAGCGAACGAAATTCATGTTATTTCGTAAGAATTAAATGGAAATTATCCTATTCATAATGATGCTGTAAGCAATATAGTGTAGTTATATTGGACAGTGATTCAGTCATAATGCGTTCAAAATTTGATGTTTTTGTGTACGCAAATGTATTCCGGTATCATGTTAAAAGAAAATGACCTTCTCATCACAAATAGTTCTTTAGAAAAGTGTATTTGAAGTTGCAATGCCGGTTTGAAAGGTCCGCCTTGCAGATTTTTGACAACCAAGTTAGCCGCACGTGCACATCTATCCCCACTCTACTTCCACTGTTTTTTTTTTATAAAATTAGAATAAAAATGACAATCTGGATAATCGAAAAATACTGTTCAAATTATAGTTTTAAAAGATTTTTCAACAATTACTTAGATCGTTATGAAGAGTTAAGCAGTAAAACATTATTGTGTATATTTTTAAAACCTTACATAAAATTAATTATTTAAAAAAAACATAATACTGAATTTAAAGTTATTGTAGTTCTTAGACTGATTCCCTTTCAATTGAACGCTGACGGGTTACCCTCACACGAGATATTTGGAACGCTAAAGACGCTTGCCTCGAGAACGTAAACAGAACACGATGAGCGCGAAAATATCGAGAAGAATAAAATCTATCAATTGATACATTTCACAATTCGCTTTAAAATTCATTTTTATTTTATTTTATTTATATCAAAGAGCATATAGCTCTTTATACAAATGATACAATATGGTACATAAAATACAATACTGTACATGATAACTTAAGTAATAAAAGGTGTAACCGTATTCAGCCTATAAAGAACGAATTGAGTTTTTAAACTCGGAAATAGTGTCAGAAATAGGTATATCTACCCATCTACCCTTATATATAATAGAACATTATTAATTTATTGTTATTTCGATTTGAAAGTCAATGCAATTTGCGGATAATAATTCTCTAGTATAAAAAGTGTATAAGAAAGCTGAAACATTAATTCCATACCACTAATTAGAATGTATTAGAAACATTATTACTTTTAACATATAAACTTATGCAACATAACTCTTAAACATTTTATAATAAACCCACAAATATAATTATATATCTATTTATAATTTTATTTGCGCTATAGATAATTTACGAGCTAAACTCGAAAATTTTAACAGTTTAAAAGCCATGTTGGAAAAACACGATAATTATAATGTTACGGGTTTAATAAAACGATATTGTTACATTGATTCTTGACATATGCACATCCATATATTGGAAATACGTTTCATTAGTAATCGCACAAGGAAAAAAAGGAATTGATTTAACTTTCAGTTTCATATCATAACTTATATAAATATGTTTTTTAATAACTTAAATATGAAATATGTTATAATAAAACAAAATTGCGCACGATGTCAAATTGTACTAATATTATTAGAATGGAAATTAATTCTATAAACTGAGTTATCTCAAAATCGAATGCATTGTTGTAGTATTTGATTTATGGCCGAGTTCAATTTATCTTTTCCTATAAACTTTTATATCTTGACTTGAACGAAGAAATCAGTTATACCGCCCGGGCCAGTTTCAAAATCCACAGTTGGTAATATCACTTTATTATTTAAAGACTTTTAATCTAGGTGGCTCGTTGGTCTAGGGGTATGATTTTCGCTTAGGGTGCGAGAGGTCCCGGGTTCAAATCCCGGACGAGCCCTGGTAATTTTTTTTACACTTATAATAGCAACAATTTTATGAGATCTAAAGACATATAGCATAGATTATTATTAAATCCATTAAATTATTGCGTTAACAGAAAGAATCAATGTTTTATGCATTTGTCTTACAAACAAAACGTCTTTTATTTGCAAGTGTAGACTGAAATAAATAAAATTTTTTTTTAAGAATTACATTACATATATTTGATATAAAAATAAATTTTCAATGTATCATAACGTTTTTTCTTAATGTCATTGCCATTTTGCTATTGATTAGTATATACTTCACATTATATGTTAATTACTGTCTATTTTATAATTTGCAAGAATAATATCATAAACTATTAATGTTAATAACCCAACCCAATGAAAATAATTTCAAAATTAATGTCGTATATTTATTTTAATTCAACTAATAAGTAATAATACCAATAACTTATAAGTATTAGTTGTTGGATTTAGTTGATATCGGTTTAATCATATGAGTATATGAAGATAAGAATATATACAGCATCCAATAGAATGTTGAATAATCAAAGTAGTTTTTATGAATTGATTAAAATCAAGTTTTTCAAATAATTTTTAACCATTCTTTTTTAATCGGAGAAACAACATCTTGAAAAAGGAGATATTGAATTCCGAGATAATTTACTCAACTATATAGTTAGCTGTCGATAAAGTAGTTTCCTGTGATTCGTTCATATTTATTTCATTGATAATTTGCTTACACAGCATTGCATACTAACATGATTAAGTTAGTCAATATATGATCGGGTTTAAATCCATATAAAATCTACATTATTATTGTTATTATTGTTAACAACATTAGATATGTATTAAATTCTTATGGAATTTTATAATAAAATTTATTGATTATTTCTATTAAAAAAAGTTGAGATGCTTAAAAAGAATATTGAAAAAATAATTATCAGTTATCCTTTTACTAGGATCCTGCACAGTAATCGCCGTTTCGTTAACAAGACATATAACTAACGTTGAAATACGCCTTTAACGTTCAAATAGAATATCCAGGGGGCGTAGCTCAGATGGTAGAGCGCTCGCTTAGCATGCGAGAGGTACCGGGATCGATACCCGGCGCCTCCAAATATCTTTTTTTTTTCACTTTTGGGTGGTTTTATTTCATATTAAATACTAAAACTAAGTAAATCAGAGATTTATTAATTTTTGGTATTTATTGAAAGTATTAATTATTATGTAATGTAGATAAAGCTTAAAAATCTTTGTTAGCCATTTTCATAAACTCTTTTATCATGGTTAATATTAGATGTATCTATACACTTCCGTAAATTATTAATTTTCCGTATATTCTTATTTAAATTTCTAATAAATAATTGGTTATTGAAAGCGAGATTACACCTTCTGAGTCCACACCTTAGAGATTCTATTATGTGACGCTATTTCAAGCGCTATTATACAGTTTTTTTATCAAGATTGCTTGCTGTTCCCGGTGTAACATAATTTATTGTTTTTTCTGCGAATATCGTTCTTTACAATTTTTCGATCCGGTTTCGTGCTTTGATTGTCTATACTTTAGCAATATTACTGTCAATTAACTTCTTATACATTGAAGAAACTTAATCGCGTGTACATCGTGTTTAAAATGATTGCGGTTCGAAGAGTAGTTGTATTTCAAATCAGCCTTGTCTTTTCAATCTACAATTGAAAATAAATTATTGCTGGAAGGCTTTTAAAACAGTAAACAGCGTTGAGAGATGCCAGAGGTTAATAATAGCGATTAAAGACGTTTATAATGATTCAAATTGCTTGTATTTTAATGTTTATATTCATGTCTGTAAGTAGTGCTTATAATAGATAGAAAAATTATAAAATTATATAAATAGAATATAAAAAGGGTTATTTGGTTATGAAAATTTTCATATCAAAGGGTTATTGGGTTATGACAATTTTTTAAATAACCTCCATTATCTTTGTAAAAACTTTAACTCTAAGAAGTGAATAACAGAATAAAATTCATAAAATTATTATATTCATCATAAAATCTATTCCATACTAGAAATATTTCTCAACTTCAACTCTATCTTTTCGCTCTGTACCTTTGTAAAATTCTTTTTACTTTTTCACCATTCAATTTTCTTTTCGATCCTTCTTCCTAAGGAGAAATTTACTTTCGTATAGAGAAGGAGAGAAAAAATATACAGAGCTTCAAAAAATCAATGCGCCTTTCCCATTGGGTAGACGCCCTCACAAATTCACATGCCCATTGGACGCTGCCACCCAGAGGGTGTGGCTTAAAGATGAGCTCTCGTTGTGTCATCGCTTATATTGATCACGCTCTTGTTCACTCAGGATCTCTTGCTACCATCACAAGTAGTACATAGCTCGTCTTCTAAAGTATATGCCTCGAAGAATCAACACTAAACCTTTCCGTATTGTAACAAAATGATAATTATTTACTGACACTTCGATTTATATCTATGGGAAAAAATTTGATTCGGCTTTCATATGTTATCATTCAATGTCATTTTCAATTTGCAAATTCAAAAAAATGTGTTGACATAGAGGAACGAAAGCATCAATTTGCCTATTTTTAAAGGGTTATTTAGTTTTTACTGCCTAATGAAAAAGAATTTTATTTTGGGTTATTGGGTTATAACCTCTTAGGTAGAGGTACCGATAAATTTTAATTAATATGCGTATTCATCATATCATTTATGTTTCATAATTTTATTATTCAACATTTCAATGATTTCATATCTGAATAACAAATGTAACTGTCTTTTAACATTAAAGCTCTTCAACGCGCTATTAAAAAGTACTATTTTAATTATTTATACCGACGTATATTCACAAATGATTGTGATAACTGTCAAACTCAAATTATGGCTAATAAAATATTTAAATCTTGGTAGACATTTGAAGAACTGTAATAATTTCTATAAACGGAGAGAAAAATTTTTTTAATTGAAGTGAATCGTTTCATAAAGAATACCATTTTATCGATTCAAAAAAAACACTTATTAAGCATAAAACAAATTTGATACATTTTATAAGAAATTTATTTAAAATTAGAAAATTATTCTCTTAACTAATCTTTTTCTTTGATTTAAAAAGTATTTTTTCGAATTAAATAAAAATTTTTGATAGATAATAAATGTTTTTTTCAAGTTCAATAATCAGTTTTTTTTAAACCACTAAACCAATTTGATTAAATATTTTATACTATTTAAGTTCAGTTACCTAAGTTTGAAAAAAAATATATTTAAGGAAAAGAAACAAACGATTTTTTTCATTATAGAATCCATTTTTTATAGAACTGAGTTTGAACGAATATTTACTTGAATCAATCAATATATCGCTATTATAACACAAATCAAATTTGAATTTTACAAAAACTCTGCTCAGGTTGAAGATAAAATTCTCTTGAATTTCGAAACTAGTTTGAAAAAGTATTTAATAACATAAAATTTCATTTATTTCAATTTTATGAAATTAATTACTATAATAGTTCAAATGATTGTCTTGACAGTGGGAGATATTTTTTTTATCAGATTGCTCAGTATGAACAAATATTTATTTAAATATATCAGTGCAATTTTTATATAAGGTTACAATCTTTATTTGAATTTGTTTGTTCATAAATTTTTCTTATGATGTATAATTTCAGTTACATTACAAACGGTAATAAAAGAGATATAAGAAAAATAATTTTAAATTTATGAAACGTTTACTTATTTGGAGTAGTTCATTTGTAAAAGATACACAAAGAACTAAATCATTCATAAACTAAGTTTACTTTTATATCGTTCACTTCGTTCTATATATTCCAAGTGTGGTGAGAAAAAAATGGGGTGGTTGTTTTGATGGATTAATTCGCAACCAGAACAGAAAGCAGGGATTGCTTTGCGAGCTGTTCGTTTTTCAAATCTTGCACTGCAGTGAAAGATAGAGAAGCGGAATGGTAATAAATGTTTTAGCCCGTGAAAGAAATCTATTTTCGTTTGTGCACAGTAGCTGCCAGTAATTGAATATTAAAATTGTACTATACTATACCCACATATTTAAGTGACTTTTTTAGACTTGATTAAACATCAATAGTTGACTGAAATCTATAAAATATGTTGTTTTTGGAAGTGAATGAGTAAAATTGGCTTATTCATGGACGAACAACAAATATTTCTGTATTTATCATTTCAATGATAAATATAGAATTGTCATAGTTCAATAATCTTTATACTTTCAAAGATTTCAGTAAAAATCATCGAAAAGAATCGTTTTTATAAGTCTCTATGTATCTATAATAAGCGTAGGCGGTGAAGATTGATTTCGAGCATGTGCGCCTTAGTCATAGTGGCATATGGCAAAGTCATGCAGCCACTAGGTGGTCTACCATATATAACTGTACCTGTCGCCATTCAGACAGCGTCCGAGGGTGCGTATAACGTTTAGATATTTGTATGACAACGAGGGCTGTTTTTATACTGTCTCTTCTTTATGGATGGAAGCGATGACCTGCAATTAAGAATAGCGTCCCTTTGAGTATTGTCCTATGTTGACATACTGACAAATTTTATCAATAGTATTGTCCTGAGTATTACGTTGGAGTCCTGGCAAAGCCATTTTTTTTATTTTCAAGTACATATAACTAAACATACTCAATTATGTTTGTAATCATAAATTATATTTCTAGCGAAAAACAAATTGTTGTTGATCGAAATAATAATCATTATCACAAATTTTATTCATAAAATTGTGTCTGGACCGAGGTCTAGACAGTTATTGAACAGGTGGCAGCAAGTCCTATGTTAAATAAAGAAAGAACCAGTCCCATCACATGACAATATGTGCATTAATATCAATCTGTTTGTTTATTAAAATTCTTAATTATTGCAACTCGAACAAATTTCTGCATTATTTCCTCTATGATATATTAAGGTAAGAAAAAAACGGAAACGTTTCAAATAAAAAGTTTTATAAAAAAACAAAATATAATTTTTAGCTTATTATGTTAGAAAATAATTTTTTATCGTGTTCAAAAGAAATAGAAATAGTAAAAAGTAATTATTAGTAAAGTTTATTCATTTTTCGTTGTGAGATGAGTCACCCACATCTACAGACTGGCTAGCTCGCGCCGAGCAGACACTTGGGGGTATAGCTCAGTGGTAGAGCATTCGACTGCAGATCGAGAGGTCCCCGGTTCAAACCCGGGTGCCCCCTCATCTCTTTTTTGTTATTTATTGCAGTGATGTTATCGATGCTGTATTGAAATATTCAAGTATGATAGCAATCTATCATTAGTTCAATATATTTGTTGCGCAATGTAAGTTTTAAATTATTTTTAATTTTGATCTACTTCAAAAAATAAATGCTGTTATGTTATTAAGATGTAAATCCAGTAAAATTGTCTTTTAAAAACATATTCCCCCACCTTTCTTAGTGAAATTTAAATATGTATTTGGAATTAGTTAAGCAGTTTTATTTCAAAGTAAAATGTTTTTCAATACTAATATTTTGATTTCACACTTTTTCAATTATTGCACATAAAATGGATAATATTCGGGATATTTAGACTTCTGGCAGCATGGCATTCATAAATCGAAAATGCACATATATTTAGGGATAGGTAAATAGTGGATGTGAATAAAACTGAGCCATTTAATCGCACGGTTGACGACAGATGGGCCCCACAGAGCCACCATAATCGTCAACAATGATCAGGGTAAGGTTTTGAAGCCGATCATTTCTATTCATGAGCTTAGTCGAGGATCGATGGCTGGATCCCGAAAACTGAAGTGCACTTTGCAAGGATTATCAGTCGCACTTTGTCGATTCACTTTTCTAATCCCACAAAAAGCAATAAATCTGTCCGAGTTTTACCGCTTTAAGCACTTAGTCAAAATAAGAGAGCATAAAATTATGCATGATTAGAGCGTAGTCTTTTTTAATAGGCTGCTTGATTTTCGCTTTTAAGATTTTTTAACGCGGTTTTGAATATTTTTAACTTTATTAATAGATGTGACTCAGCTATGAGAAACGTACTGAGATTTCTCGTGTATGAACAACGGAATGATTTTAATTCATTGCTTATAGTGGATATCTATGGTGAGGGTACGGTTTAGAACTGATAATATAGTCAAATTAAAAATAACCATTAAAAGACAATTCATTCACAATATTAATCCACGGAGAAAGAAAAGAAGAAAGGGAGTTTTAATTCGACCTCTCGGTATTTCATCTTCTCAATCTCAATCTTCAAAATCTCAGTCGCCCAATAGTGCTGACCGCGCAAACTTCGGGGCAAAGTTGGGCTATAACTCTTTCTCGGGTTTGGCGTCGAATCCGACTTCATCGAATAGTCGATTGGATATAATCGAGTCGACCTACAAAAAGGAAACAAAAGGCCACCGCCCACACGTGCATCGCACACGCACGCGCACGCACGCAAAGCCATTCGATAATAATAAAGTCACGAGGAATTTATTTTCCTGCTCGTAAAGATCGCGTTTTTATACTGTCTGAAATGGTTGGCGCGCGCATGGACTGCCAATGGGTAATGTAATTGACACACTCCGATAACTGGACTGGCGAAGGTCGTTATGACCAGGCTTCGTTTTTCCGCTTACACGAGAGGGAGATAGGGACAATGAAACTATAAGGGTGCTCGAAAGAGAGAGAGAGAGAGAGAGAGAGAGAGAGAGAGCGTTCCGACTCTCCGAGATGCATGGGGTGAAGACAATTGAATTTCATGGGGGTTTGCCCGCTTATCCCGCTAATTGGTTTGTTCATGTCGACACGAGAGCGTATCTGTTTTCCTAACTGGTTTACCGAAGTGTTGCTTGATATAGGCTGCGATCTTTCCTTCTATTTTTCGAGTGTGCCTTAACTTTACTCTCTCTTGTTTGCCTCTGACACATGTTTGCCCTCTCGACTAATACAAAACAAGTGACATTGATAGTCTGTTCAATTTAAGCGGCATTGGTTGTCTTACGTGACCCGTGGCTTTACGTAATATTCTTTTTTCTGCAAAGATATGGACAATTAGTTACTTAACTAACAAAACAAAAAAATGCATTCATTAAAAAAACTCCAATCTACATGAATTTGAATTTATGAATTAGTTATAATCGATCAAAACCGAATTGCTTTTTTTATGTTACTTGAATATATGTTTCGTTTGTTATTGGAGTTATAAAACTATGCATCTATTTTTATAAAAATCTTGAAGAAATATATACATTTAATACCTTAATATCGCAAGATTTACAGTTCTGCAGCCGTTGTTTTTAATTATTTACTTTGTAAAATATACGTAAATAAATAAATATACGATACAGATACTTTGAATGCATTCATAATTTTATTAAAAAAAAAGACAACACTCGAAAGTTTTTCGAATGAGGCCCCGGAGGGATTCGAACCCTCGATCTCCTGTTTACTAGACAGGCGCTTTAACCAACTAAGCCACGGCGCCAGATGCTCTGGAGAGTAGTTTTGCCGTTGATCAGTGGCGGAAACTGAAAACTTCTAGTTACATGTATTTTGGAAAATATTAACAATAATTTTTGTGATATACATTATTTAAATAATAAGTCATGATTAATTCTATTATTTTTAGCATTTAACAGCATTTTTTTGTATGCATTCTTAATGCGTGATACTAGACAGTTTCTACTTTACCGACAGCTCGCATGATAAATTCTGTACTGTAGCAATGCCAACGATGAAGTGATATATAGTGTCTCGCCCACATGAAATAAAAGTGTAATTTTTAATAAGATTTGATTTAGAATGTAAAGTTGTTCTTTTATATAAACAATTTTTATTCACTTAATATGTTTTTCTTCGCTGTGCACGCCAAACATATTCATTGAGTTTCCTGAAAATATAAAAGTGATAATATATTATCAAGGTGACATCGGAAGAATTTGACCACAACCAGTTCCAATAAATATAAGTTAAAGAATCAAACTATTAGAATTAGAATGAGAATTTATTATGAGGCTAAGGGCATCTTTCTAGCTGGGCTAGGAGTCGTTTCTAGCTCGACAATACTTGATTTAATAACGTCACGAGTTACTGTGAAATATTAGAATAATGCAAAGAGACATTATATCTACTTGTAAAATATATATTCATATATTATTATAAATTTAAACAGACCAAGTGAGTTGAAATGCGTATTTCCTTCAAATATCAAAAATAGCACATCGAGTTTAATATTCTATCGAGTGTGTCTCCAAACAAAACAAAACGAAAAAAAAAACTTGTCACTTTCAAAGCCTCGCACTAAACATGGTATTTCGCATACCAGAGCAAAATATGAACTGTCGACGCGCGAGGAGCAAGAGAAGAAAACCGCATATAGCAGCAGCTCACTTTCTCCGTTTATTCAGGCGAAAAGTCGTTGGTTGTGCGCGCCACGCGTATAGAATGAAAAGCGCGAAAGAAGAAGCCGCGAACCGCGCTGAGCCGTAAATTCACTCGCTGCAGCTGTAAAATATGAAGGTGGCAAGGGTTCTTGCATATGTCATCCGCTTGGGTATGTCGTCCATCTCTTTCTTTCTCTCTCACTCCCGTATCTGCGCGAAAAGTCATGATAAAAGATCGCTCTCGCACTGTGTGTGTGTGTATTTTTTCTCTTTTTTTTGCACACGCTGCTCACGCAATTGCGGCTACACTCATCGGCGCCCTCGCAGCTCTTGCGGTTACGTAAAGTATATTGGAAAAGACGGGGGGAGGAGGGGCGGTGAGGGCGAGATGCGGAGAATATGCTATGATACACTCGCCAGAGATGGAAATTTCCGCGCGAAGAGAGAGAGAAAGCTTTTGCCTTCATATACACACACCGCAAGCACCACATATTTGCCGACGTTTCCTTCGCCTCTCTCTCTCTCTCTCCTGTATATTACTTTCCTCGCAAGCTCTATTCTCGTTCTCACCCTCGATGCGTCTCTTTTTTTTGTTGCTGTTTTTTTTTTGCTTCTTCGCTCGACCTCGCGCTTTCTTGACATTAAAGTATGCAAATGAGGTGTTACGCTAGATTATTCTTTCCGAATGCTGTTTGTCAGCACATTGTTTTGCCACCTATATTGCGCTGTAATGAATTCTCGTTCATTTCATGAAAACGTTTGCGGAGGGAATGTTTGAATATTCCTTTCTAAAAGTAATATTATTGTAATTGAAATTAACCTTTCAAATTATAATTTTGCAATTATATCCTTCCACACAGGGCGTTGCTTTCGCCTATATTTACACGTCATAAAACATTGATTTACTCAATAATTTATGGTATGCATATTATATCGAAAAATCGAGTTGATAATCTATCCATATTTCAATGATTAGAATCATAAATATTTTCGCTAAACTGCTCGAAATACATATATCACTCGTCGAATTTCCCAGAATCTTCCTGCGATAAAGAAGGATTACGCCTGCACTCGAGATTACACTAAAAATAAATCAATATAGATTTAGATTTACGCCAAAGAAAGCTGTATCTAATTGGGCTGATCGTTTTTTGCGAACAAATCTTGAAGTATACATCTCGACAGTGACAACGTTAACGGTCGCAATTTCATCATCGATAAGTTAAAAAAGTACGATATTTTATCTTTTATCGAGACAATAGATGGACGTAATCCAACGACTTAAATGTACACTTATTCGACGAGTACTATGACCTCCGCAATGATATGAAATTGCCATTTACAAAATAGTCCTGTATTATTCTTTCGTAGTAGAGTTGAAGAAAAGCTCTATCCAGAACAACGAATTTTCGTAAGAAAAATCCAACCTGTCACACCCAATACGCCGCATCCAATCCTATTTTCACTGATAAAAGCTCGCGAGGGCGGATAAATAAGACCTTTCCCAAGCTACAACAACAACGGACGATCAGCATGAAAAGGCGCTCGCAAGTCACTCGCTGGCATATTGAATTGGAGCGAGAGCGACAGAGAGAGAGAGAGAGAGAGAGAGAAAGAAAGAGACACGGAGTTAAAAAAAAAAAGGGCGACATCGCCAGAGGATTAGGAGCATCAGGCCGTGAAATGTCCAGCGGTAATAGTAGCAGCAGCAGCAGCAGGCGCAAGCTCGAAGAAAAGCTTTTGCCGCGCGCGGCGCATGCGAGAGAGCAAAGCGTGGCAGGAGGGGGAGAGGGGAGAAAGAGAGTGTCACGTTGCCATGGTAACCATTGCCAGCGACTCCGCCCTCGCTTGCGCGCAAGCACACGGTTCGATAATCTCTCGCCACCAACGCTCCCACTGCTGCTGCTGCTGCTGCCACCGACTCGATGTGTTCCACATTTTTTCCTCCGATCCACGACTATATGCCATCGGGAACGAACAAAAAAAAGGAAATTTTTACCCGAGCACCTGCACTATCGGCTGCGCGAGAAATTATACGATTCTTCCTTTCTTTTTTTTTTTTTTTTTGGTGTGTACATGTTCGCGCGTTGCCGCCGAGCTTTTGTGTTCGCGTTCGGCGGTATGCGCGCCAAATGACTAACGCTATATAGATGTATATGGGTTTATCTTGAGCTATGCATATATGCACCGGGTGGAGGGATGTATCGACGTGATGTAACCGAATGAAATTTTTCATCAGATGAAGTTCTTTTTTCAATGTTTGTGTACCTTTTAGCTGCTGCCAAAGGATCTGAATTTCCGGAAAAAATTCCGAGAAATTTCATAACGAAGCTTTCGCAAGCTGCAGTATATTTTTTCCAAGAAAATACCGTACAGCGTATATACTCACTTGATCAGAAAGAAAAAAAAATCTATAATCCAAGTAACAACGTTGCAGATAGCTGATCTAAGTAAAATTCAGCGAAATAACGCGCGCTCGCAGATATTGGATAAAGTAAGTTGGAAAACGAGAGAAAAGGAGTGGCGCACATTGTACGCTCGTAAGTCCGTTATACCTGCAGGTTCTTCGGATATCGAGGCCTTGTACACGACAGATACACTCTCGAGCTGGTTCAATTTTGTTGAGTGCATCAGCAGAGCGGCTGCGTCGATATCTCGTCTACGATGTTTCTCTCTCTCTCTCTCGCTCGCTTGCTCGCTCATTCTCTCTCTGCTGCGTCCGTTGGCTCTAGCCGATATATATACTACAACTATACTTCCTCCCTTCAAAGTTCTAGCCAACTGCACTGATTCACCAAACTATATTTAATACGTCGCGCCATTCGTCATTTTACCAAAAAGCCCACCATTAGGGAGGGATGAAATTGATGTACTCCCGGGGAGAGAGAAAGAAAAAAAAAGAAGCCGTAATTACGTTGTAGACGGAATGGAATTATTGCCGGTTTAATTGATGGAATTGAGTTACCGAAGATTTCTTGATAGATATGATTAGTTGCCTATTGACCCTGCTGATATCATTTAACGCTCGTTCATTGTTCTTTGATAAGTTTCAAACGAGTTGTTTCATACGTTCAAACTAGTTGTAACTAAGACATTTTTTTGTACGTTGATATAAAAAGAATCCATCATATTTATTAATTAGAATATTTAAAAAAATAATTATTTTTTTTTTGCTCGAACAGCCTGGTAAAGTTGATTTTAAACTGAAATACAGAACTTTGGGCAATTAAAGTTTCAAATTCATTTTTTTACAGAAAAATTCGATTCAAAAAGTTTATTCTGCGCATTAAAATTTCACGTCGAGTTTCGCGTTCGGGCTTTTTTTATCAAAAGTGCATATTCCAAGTGGAATTCCAAGCTCGACTGAAAACGACTAAACGGCGAAAGCACTTTTATTTTAACTAATTACACCTGTGTGTAAGCATTATAATGTAATAAGCATATCTCAAAATAATCAGTAAAATTTCTCGGATAAATATGAATCCACGTTTTGTTGCGACAAATTAATAATACCATTTCATTAGAATTATACTCTCCAATTTAAAAAAAAAATGCATAAAAAAATAACTCCAAGAGCTTTCAGTGCTCGGAATACTCTAAGCACACGCATCTCCATACCATGAAAATTAATCATTTGAAGCACGAACAAAACAAACCATAAAAGTTGAACAAAATCTTCGAGCACAAAATGAAAAATAAAAAGAAGTCAGGCAGCCCACAATGGCAAAAGAGAGAAAGTTTTTTAGCTTGGGTCGTCGGGCAACAAAAGGAAGATCGGCGCGAAAGGCTGGCTGGCGTGGCTGCCTGCGTCGGTGGCGAAGAAGCAACAGAGCGCTTGCGCGCAAGCGAAGGGGAGCAGCAGCAGTGAGCAGCAGCACAACCCCACCATCGCAGAGAAAGAGAGAGGAGAGAGAGAGAGAGAGAGGCCATCCCTCTGTTTCGCTCGCACCCGGGCAAGCAAGCAAGCAAACCGTCGGCTCTAGCGAGCTAAAAAGCGCCCACCCACAACGACGACGACGACGTCGCGTTATAGGCCGCCGCCGCCGCAGCACAGTCGTCGCCGTCGTCGCGCGCTCGGCCAACTGCCGCGTTGCTGACGGTCGACCAGCTTACACATTTTACCATCTTTCAGTGTAAACAAAGATACATACATATAAATCGTCGAAAAAAATTTACAAAAAAAAAAAAACACTTTGCAGAGTGCGACTTACTCTCGAAAAATTCCGAAGAAATTCGGCACGCAAGCTGAGAGTTGATGTAAAGTGTGTGTGTATACAAAGTGCATAATATATACACGTGTGTATGCGAAGATCCAGGTGACTTTTTTTATTCGTCCCGTATAAAGAGCGGCGGTACAGCTGCATTAGCATCGTCACGCGAGCAAAAAAAAGAAAAAAAGCGCAGCGCGCTCGCGGCCGCGCGCGATCGGATTTTCAGAATCGCGCGGCGGACAAACAAACAACGATAGCCCCCGCGTAACTCTGTGCGTGTGTGTATTTGTGTGTGTGTCAATGCGTGTATTGTGCGCGCTTGTCGGTTACAGACAAGAGAAATAAGAATAAGAAATACACGAGAAGAAGAGCATCGACGAAGGTTATGGCCGCGATAAACCGTCGGGCGCCGCGATAACTCGGATCGTTCATAGTGAACAGTGTCGAATCGGGCGCTCGTTGCATAAGACCACGCGTGCACACATATATAATCAACAAAAACAAAGAGAAAGAGAGAGAGAGAGAGAGAGTGAGAGTGAAAGTTAGAGAGAGAAAAAAATTGTCTTAACGAAAGACAGTACGCTGGAGCTGTACCTACCGTACGCGCCGCTGCCGGGAGGCGGCGGCATCCTACCGGCGGTACCCAATTGCCGGCCGGTACTACTCGGTGGTGTCGACCTGTCCATGTCGGCAGCGGCTTTGCCACCGAGCCACATTGGACCCGTACAATTGCCATCTGTGCCACCGCCACCACCTACGGCCGCACAACTCGAACCTGGACCTGTTATGATGACTAGGCCCGCGCCGAGTATCACCGGGGCTGGACCTCCTCCCATTGAGGGCGATGGACCACCTAATCCTGATGTGTTGCTTGCTCTACTCGCCAGGAATAAAAAACTCGAAGGTGAGTTGGTGTTTTGTTTCGTCGATGTTGTGTGCTTTGATCAGTAGAAGTTTTGTAGGGGTCTCAAGTGAAAATAGGGGGTTATGCCATATTTGTTCATGATAATTTGCAAACAGAGTTATTTACGTAAAAAAAATTTTATATTGGGAATCTATTCTGGATTCGGTCATTGTCAAGTGCATCGAACAAAATCGCGAAACTCGTATGAACATGAATTCCTCATAATATATCTATTGAAAGTTTTTCAATATCAACTATTTCAATTGTTTGTCTAAACTAAACATTTGATTGGTTATGTTATTATTAGTAATTATTATCGGATTGACATTCTATTGAAAAGTAGTTTGGTTGCTGAGATCATTCAAATAATTGCTGATCAATCAACCATTTCAATGTGTCAAAGGTATACAGAATGCAATACTATTCGAAACAAATCGATCATTCAGAACATTGAAACTATCAGTGATACATTTGCAATAGATATTTTCATTCATAAGGAAAATTTTCTTATGAATGGAAACTGATACTACATAACGTATTTAAAAAAAATAATTTTGTGCGATAAATATACTCTACACTATGTATAATGTTTTCCATTATGTCGATAATGGGTTCACCTATATAAGCATGGAAGAATAAAAAATACAGTAAAACAAAGGCGCTATTAATTTGGAAATACGTAAATTGAATCGGAGACCTCATCATGACATAATTTAGCATCAAATTGATTAAATAGAATTTAAGTCAATGATTTAAAAAATTTACCTGAATTAATTGTACTTTTATATTACTTGATACTTTCTCACAAGTCGACTTTTACGTCAAAAGATAAAAAAAATATGGGTTAAGACCATATTGTTAGATGTACTGCACTCAATATTTCTTTATCGATCGAGGCTTTCGATGTTACAAATGGATAAGATTAACGCCCTAAGTAAAGTAGCATGTTACTCTTATGAATGTAGGTAATACATGTTCATATAATACATTAAGTAAATTAAACAGAAATTTTCGTTGTATATTCAGGGACGCTATATGATAAAACTAACGTACTCAAAACATTACATAAAACTCTTTTAACATTATTAGCATCGAAAATCCAAATATAGTAATTTTCCTCCAAAATATGAATATCAATTATGATTTATTTACAAGTGGAAACAACAAGGAGATCCTAAGTTTATTTTCAATACATGTTTATTGAACAGTTCGGTTTTTAAAATGCACACTAAACATTGAACGAATAAAAAAAAGGAAAATAATAAAACTGTTACTCATCGTTATTTTTATCATTTTACAGTTACTCTTATCCATTATCAATCAGACGTGCCGAAAAAATCAGTGTCTAAACGTAAATTTCAGAAATCGCGGTGACTTATTTACGTCAATAAAATTGCAAAATTTATTACTCACTCCGCGTTGATAATCCAAAATAAATATACTTTCGTTGAAAATAAATTATCAATGTTCTGTATGTTATCCAAAATAAAAGCTCCAAACGCTGTTCCCTACAAAAAGTATTTCATCACTTATCGCTACCTCCTACACTGTAACAAACAGAACAAAAATTACAATAAAAATTATGCAAGCTCGTTCTCGTCTTTTTAAGCATCTCAAAACTCTTCAACGATTCCTTTATGAATCTCCCAAATCGATAAATAATTCATCTCAAATAACATTAAAACTCCATCGAGCGCGCATCAAACATTCCTCTCTCCCTCTTCAGAACCAAACAAAAATAAAGTCGCGGTCCCTCTCCGTCACACATTGTCAATGCAAGGACACGCTTGCGTACGCCCAAATACTTTTTCTTATACAGCTCAAACGAAACCAAACCAAAAAAAAAAAAACGCGAAAGGATTCCATGGTATTCGCGGCATGCGCGTCCATTGCTCAAAAAGCCATTCTCGCTCGCGCGCTCAACAGATTTTTGCGGCAAGTGTATATATATGTAGTATACACAAGTCGTATAGAGCAAAACGAGAGGCTGCATAATGAAAAGCGCGTTGTTTCCTACGAGGATTTTTCCGCGAAACTTCGCCCGAGAAACTCTCACTTATTCATTGCGTTCAATCTCGGTAAGTGGAGCAAGGTCGTGTGCAACGGGGAGTAAGGCTTTTGCCGTTTAATTATGCAGCCGAGTTAAGGAAGGGAGAGGATCGTTCGGTGCTATACAGCGAGTCAGTGCCTATAACCGAGTTATTAATCGGCTTCGCGTATGAAGCACGTGCGCGCGCTTATAGGACCCCGACAGACGACGACGACGACGGACGACGATTACGCCTTGCCTTTCGTCTTATCGGATGCTACTGCACTTGAAATCGCGTACCTGCTGCGAAAGGTAGATTTCAACGATGATGCGCGTTATCGAAGTGTCGAGTGCTTTGACAAATACAATTTCTTTGAGGCTTTCTTCGGATCGTATTTTTTTTTCTTCGATATTTTTATTGCTGGCCGACCTGATATTATTCGAAAAAAAATTTTGTTCTCTAGACAACCAACAACAAAAGTAAGATTGCCGTATCGAAATAGAGGCTGAATACGCTAAAAATGTCAGAATTCGATTAGAGTAATATATGCCATGATTTATCGGTTTGCTTTACATTAACCACAGATGAATTTCAAATGAATTCAAGTCTGGCTGCCATCTAAAATTATTCAAACTCTCGCATTAGATTCTACTATAGAAAATTGAGTGTACACTCTCGTGATTAAAAGCTCGATTCGACGACAGGCGCGAAACATCAATAATTAAAGCAAAAGTTCAATCAACACTCGCCCGAAAAGCTGAAAAGTAACTAAAAATAATGTGTCTTGTCGCTTGAATCGAAGTGATGTCAACTTACTTCTCTCTCTCCCTCGAATTAATAATCCTTCAGGTAGATACGTCACACACACGTACACTACTGCCCTCGAAAGATAAGTTTATCGTCATTGCATCAAACGAAGCTACACGTGGATATAGAGAGAGAGAGAGAGAGAGAATAAAAAGAAAGAAAGGTATTGTCTGTGCGAGTGAGTATATATATAGAGTGGGGTAGGGTCAGCAAGTATACAGCGCCGGTGGATATTTTAATAAGGTAAAGTGCTGCAAGGCCGTGTGGTGTGCTCTCCTTTTGCAGCCCCTCCGGGTTTAATCATGTAAAGTATTCGAAAAGGCCCGGCGACTATCTACTACTACTACTATGCCGTGGCAATCGATACACCATACGCGCGGGCGCGATATTGCCCCGCGCGATAACGGATGCGCGTATACACTGTGTTTGTGTGTGTGTATACTTTTATCCTAAATCTAAACTCGCGGCTTTACGACGCGCTAAACGCTTCTCCGGCCTTACTTCTTGAAATAGGGCCAATTTCTTCGCTTTTTTTTCTCTCTCTCTCTTTTCGGCTGCTGCAATTTTCTCTGAGAGCTTCTCGTCTTTTGTCTTGAGATGCTTTTCTTTTTTTTTCTTCAGTTTTAGTTTTACGCTGAGATGAGAATGGTTTATAAAGTTTGAAAATCAGTCGAAAATAGCAGTGCGATTAAACTATCGATTATTAAAAGCGCTAATGCACTCGGCGCGAGTATAGTGTCTAGTGTGCACGCGACAAAAGCTTTTGCCAAGGGGACACACGCGTATTCTTGGAACGGCAATTATCAGCCTTTGGAAAATTGATTAAGCGAAAAACGTGACTTTCTCACCTGTGCTATAAAAATGTGTTAAATAACTTTCATGTTATACTTGAACTGATAATGCACTTTCGAAAGGAAAAAAAAAAGGTCTATCGAGTATCTTTATCAACGCAATGAAAGAAGCTATACATTATCGCATACTTCAGTAGCACACTCGAGTATCTTATTTGTCCAACGATATCTGTTAAATTTTTTTTCTTTCTGTTTTTTTTTTTTGCTTCGATAAATAAAACGAACACGTTATCCGTAGAGAAAGGACGAAAGAGCTTTCGCCGGGATAAAACTTTTTTTTTTCTCTGCCGTGTGTGGAAACGGAGTAAAAGCGAGGGTGGATTGGATATTGCGCGCGGGATTGTCACGGCGAGCCCGAGAGGGGCTAAAAGGAAAATGGTGGTAGTGGTGGACTTGCAATGGTGTACGTGCTATCAAGCTTTTAGAGAGGCAGAGATAGAGGAAAATTGTCGTCTGTTGAAATTACAGGTACATTGTGGAATATTAAAAATCTATTCTTGTTTTTATTATACGATAGTTTGCAATATTAACTAATTTTTTGTTTTGTCTCATTAATCATGCAATTCCATTAACCGAATCGTTTAATATTTCATTACTTCACACTCAGCCAATCTCGAATCAATAATTAAATTTAAAAGGCATCTCGAATTAACTCTTCGTCTTCGTAGTATATATAATAATGACAAGCGAGCGACACGATAAGTTGCATAATTGAAATACTCGCGATTGGATGCTAATGAAAATTTGACGAAAGTCGAGAACTGTGTCCATAATTCGTTATCGAAAAATAACGAGATGAAAGGGGCAGAAACGGCACGAGCGTGCAAGAAAACGAAGAGAGAAAGAGCGAGAGAGCGAGAAAAAGAGTGGAAGTTCGCGGTATACCGTCGGTGGTTTCTTTTACGACTATTTTCGATCGTCTGCCTTTGAAATGAGAAGGGCTTTTTAGCTCGAGAGAGCCCTCATCGTTATGGATGACTTATTACTATGAGAAAAAGTGTCGCGAGACATCGAGTTGCCTCGGCACGCGTCGTCCTTCCTATATCGGGTTACAAAGTGTATGTGTGTGTGCTCTCTCTCTCTCTCTGCTATACTGCGGCCGTTTGGGCCGTCGGCATTATCGTATTAGGGAGGTTTTTTCGCGTGTGAAGAGAACGACCATACATTCCCAAATCCTTCGGCTATCGATCATTCGCTTTTTAGCTTTTGCTTCGATGCCCCTTTTTTTTACTCTCTCTCGTTCGCTCTCTCTCTCTCTGGCCCAGTGACATAGCCGCGCGCGCGCGTCGAGATACTCGTGCGAATGCTTCCTTATGTTTATACGCATGGAATCGGGCCTCCTTCCTTTTTTGGGTTTGACCATGTGTGTACACTGGATTCTGCTCGTTAGTTATACAAATACGCGTGTTCGCATTCCTCGTGAGTTTATAAGTACGAGCTTGTATTTACATATGAATTCGACGTAAGAACGGTTTTATATAAAATTCATATTGTGTGAGAATCAGTCAATTAACATTCAGTTTTTTTTTTTTGCACTGGAGTTGCATTATTATTTTCTAGACTTTTACGCAGCTTGAAACTGAAGTACGTACATATTGATATTTTTAAATAATTTATATGGGTTTGACAATTGATTATTACTCGTAATATGTGCTGTATAAATATGATGTATAAATTACGAGTAAACACAACATAAACAAGTAAAATTTTGGTTTCTTTTTATTTTACTACTGAAGCAAATTAAGCAAAGACCATGTCGATATGTTATTGTTTGACCAAAAAGATTGCGGTTCCACTGCGCCTTTTTTCTATTTCAATTTCTGAGAAACGGGAATGAATTTTTACTTAAAATCGATTATATATACATTTGGATATCTAATTTTAACAATTTAATTTCGTAATTATTGCCTGATACTCCTAAAAAGCTTATAGGAAATGAGAAAAGTTAAAGCCATTCTATATAAAATTATCACAGGAAATAGAATGTACATTGAACTGTACAACATTCTTATTATAAAATAGTAGTCAATATCAGAGATAAGATACGATCAAGTGAGTAGCATAAAGTTTAAGTATCTCAATGAGAAACGCGGATGAATTCCGCACGATAACTATAATCAGCGAGAAATTAGTAATGATCGAACTCATGTCGTTTCTATTTCTAAAAATTTGTAATCCTATCGAATCTATACACGCGATAAAGCTCAAACGCACACACATACACGCACCGAAGTGAATATCGGAAAAATCAAGTTGCTTTAAGGTAACTTGATATCCTTAGCGAGAGCGCTCATTAACGTGGGAAAGAGTGTGGCCTACCCTTCGGGACTGATGCCGCAGGCGAAAGGGCGTGTTTGCGGCGTCGACGCTCACTTGGACGCCACGCGACCATACAGTATAACAGCTTTTGCACACTCTTCCGAGCCCTCGAAGTATAATCTCATATATATACACACACGCAGATTGTTGTTGCAGGCGCAGCGGCAACTCCACCCCCGACTTTCATTGTGTTTGGCTGCTAGTATATGAGATTGCAGATTAAGTGGCTCTTGATGGGAACTAAACTGTTACTTGTTTCCGAAGTGTCCGCGTGCTTCACTTTATTTTTGTGTAGACGTACACAGTTATTAGTGGGAAGCTTCATTCGGAATGAATATGATGAAATAACGAATTTAACATTCGCGATGGATGGGAAGTAATAATTTTTTGTTTATTTACAATATTGCAACACTTTGTATGGAATCATTGCATGAAATTAATACATTTTTCAATCAGAATTCATTTCATATTCTTTTTTTTTTCGTATTCCTCTCATGGCTTATTCTGCAGTCGATGCGAGAATTAAAAAAGCATTTGTAGAAATATTTATTGCAATTGCTTTTTGTTCGCACTGATTGAAATGGAGGGGAAGGTATTAATTTTCAAAATAGATTACTTTTTATAATATAATTGAATTTCCGATAAAATATAAATAACGAGGCTATTTCATTCCAATTTTCCGGTAGAAATAACTCGTGGAGTATTTGATTAAATTTAAATAATAATACTACAAAAATAATTGTCATGCGCTGAAATAATTAATGAAGCAATCTTCATATAACGAATGAAATAGACTTATATTATCAATTCTGTCCTTTCTTTTAAAAATAATCATTTTCAAACATACAGAAACAACAATGTTGAGGTATCATATTTCCTATGAATTTCAATTAACTCGAATTTTGATTAAGGCCCCCCCACCCGGACATGTATATAGATATACAAATACGTGTGAAAACAGGCGACCATTTGCTCCGTGATTATTTTTTGATGCAATGAAATTGGAATTCGACAGATTTATGATAAATACCTTTTGCTACGCAGTTTGCGCTAAAGCAGTTCTGAATGATTTCGTGCAGCCGTTTTATTAGAAAAACATCCAAAAAATCACGATCGAAATTCAGGTTATAAAATCAATAATATAAACAAAGAGCACGCTCTTGCTGGATTTATTATTCAATTTCTAATTTTTTTTCTGACTAAATGGCTGCACAGAGTTATCCGGAATTGCTTTAGCGCAAACTACATACCAAAAGGTATTTTTCATAAATCTGTTGAATCCCAATTTTGCTTCATCAAAAAATAATCGTGGAGCAAACGGTCGCCTGTTTTAACATGTATTTATATATTTATATACATGTCCAGGGGGGGGGGGGGGCCTTAAAAATGATGAAATCCAACGAAAGTCTAATTTTGACAATTTGCGTGTCATATCCTGATTTATACGATTTCTGATGTAAGTCATTGTCAGGCGTAGATAAGATTAGAGCACGGGGCAAGTACAATCTACTTGAAGTGGCGATTTTCAGTCATACATTATCACTTAGGAAAATAGATAATCGCTACCTCTTCTTTATCAGCTGACATTGTGCTTGTTTCACGGTTTCATTTAATTTCTTCGACATTTCTCTCCTTACAAAATTTTTCATTTACGAACTCCATTGCAGTTTTCGAATCGATATTGCTGAATTTTCGAGAAAAGAAAAAATACATCGCAACAAACTGTACGAATATTTTAAAAATATCCGCGCCAATGCTATAGATTAAAGCTTGAACAGCGTCACTAAAAACATGAAAGCTCGCACCCGAAAAAAAAAGCAAATCTCGATAAGTCTATATCGCACTGACAAGAAAAATAAAAGCGAACATAAAAGCAACACATATACACAAGAGTCAAACTGCCCGGATTATTATCGCGCGCGCGCGCGACAAAAAGTGAAAAAATAAATGAAAGCAAGCTGTATATTTTTTTTAGGGATGATCGTGCAGCTTTATTAGCCTTTGAAGTGTGGATGCACGGCTATATAGCGTGTAAAAGCACTCGAAGTAGCTCTGCTACGTGCATGCCGCATATGCTGTATATGCTCTCGAGAGCAAAGGCCAGTTGGCGTTTGCTCTTGACTGCCGCCACAATGGCTTTGTTGCACGCCTACTGGCCCGCGCGATTAGACATACCGAGAGCTACGTGTGATATGTATCAGAAGAAGGGCGACGAGTGTACCACTTTCGCTCGCGAATTATACGGGCACATACAGATACGAGAGAGTGTCGAGTGCTTTTTTTCTCTCTCTCTAAACGTGAATGAGATGCTTTGATGTGATGTCGATTTGATTGCCTGATGAAAGTTTTTACTTTCGCGAGTCAAGGCTTTTAAAGACTTTTTAATGATTCGGTAATGACATTTTTTGTGCGTATATTGAGCGGGAAGATTATTGAAAGTAGACGGTGTATTATTCATTCGAGTTTATTGAATTTCTAATGGTCTTGTGCGAAGATTAATTTTATCCTGTCTGGAATATTAATGTAGTTTCGGCGCCTTCGAACTACATACAATTACAAGTCTTTATCTATTATTTAAATATCACATATTTATAGTGAATAGAGTTATATTCGAATGAAATATATCCATTTTCCAGACGAAAGAACTGTTTTACATCGAAGTAAAGATATACATGTTAATTTTTCGCCACATAAAAGTTAATTTTTATTTATATTAAAACTTATATTCATGACAATGATTTTCCAACCATATGATCACAGTTGTTTCAAACAAAACGACTCAAACCTTGACGTACAAATAAAAGAAAAAACTGACCATACACATTCGAAACGCAAATAAAAGAGCAAACTCTCGAACAAACTAAAGCACGCTTTAGATTAAAAAAAACAACATAATAACAACGCAAGAGGAAAAAAAAAGGCTTGAAAAGGCCCTTTGAATCAATCGACTTCTCATAATCATACAAACACAAAACAAAGTCAAGCCACACACGCATACATACAGAAACGAGCGCACTTGACACACGAGACTACACAGAAAAGAGTCGTACAGCAGCAGTAGCACAGAAGTCGTCGTTGGCAGCTTTAGAAAATTAATCCAAACAAAGCGTATCCGCGGGCAGAAATGACAAAACAGCTTTTCACGTTAGGTGTACATACACTCTGATGAATAATGAGCAAAAAAAAAGAGAGAGAGAGAGTAAGAGCAAGGCGTGAGCGGTCATACATTTTGGAGCACATGGTGCCGCCTGCAACACGCGTCGTGTGCCTGTCTGCCTGCCTGCCAGTTGGGCGCCACGTGCCATGACACGTGGACACACGTTGTTGGTGGATTGTTCATATTGCATTTTGTGCGCGCAACGATGAAAAGCACAATTTCGGTAGCGCGCCGGAAAAGTATAGCGTCTGTACACTTGATACAACAAAACTGGCCGCGCGCGCGTGAATCGATTGGATTCTATATACCATCGTACATATAGGCGATGATTGATTGTAAGTCGTTTGTATATGCTGCATCCTTTTGCTATATACGTATAAGCGGGGATTGGGATTGCTATGGGGTGAGTTTTGAACTTTCGATTGATTTCTGCGGACGTATGAATTGATAGCTCACTTTGATTACTCGTCGCTACTGCTGCTACTGCTGCTGCCGTCGCTGGTTTATTGAAAGACGGGACCTTAGGGTAAAGTCTCGTTGGTTGGGGCGCGCTTTTACTCTTTCGAACTATCTATACTATCTGGCGACTGTGTGTGCGTGTGTACGAATGAAACTTTATGGTAATGAAGAAATCAATCTCAAAACTTCATTCGAACTTCTACTCTGCCTATCGGCTCTCTGCGGATTGAAATTGAAAGAGAAATTATTGCTGAATTATTTGAATGGTATTATGTCCGACTGACTTTAGCCGAATTTTGGATTATTAATGCAGAATTCAATTGAAATGGTAACTCTAATGTTTGATCAATTAACGTACGGAAAAATAAAATTATTTTTAAAGCTTCTTAGATCATGTTTGTTGAATTGAAAGAGCTTTTACCGGAAACTGTTAACGAATATGCATCGTGCAGTACGTTTCCCGGAAACTGTTAATGAATAATGTACATTTCATGTAATACATCGAGTAGATGTGAATTCTCTTCCGAGATGATCCAAATTAGTTTGAGGGATAATAAAGAGGATGAACTCAATTTATCGTAATGGAGCACAATTCGATTTTTTATTTATCGACGTTTCGAGCCACAATGCAGCTCCTCTTCAGGATATAAACTGTTACAAACAAAATACAACAGTATTACATAATGGTCGACAACATTCGTTATACATTTTTTCTCGTGATTATTCCTACAATTTAAAACACTCACCACGCAAAAACTATGTGTAAAACAAAGAGTCAATTTTTTGGTTTTCCGCACGTGTACTCAATATATACTTTTAACTTCACAAATGAACGGAACGCAATTTCCATACATGTCAATTTTTTGAGCCTATAATCGGAGGGAACATCGTTTATAAATGACTTAATTATGAACAATAGCAATTGTGTCTAAGGACGTAAACTTACATGTCAATGCGAGTCAAGCGTCAAAACAGTAATATTATTTGTCCTAAAGGCAAGCTGCAGTTGAGCAGAGTAACAGCGTCGCGGGAAACTCGGAAGACAATAGTCGCGAGATGCTTAATGGTGCAGCTTTTATACAAAATTCGCGCGGGAAGAGGGTGATCTAGTACAATCGAGAGAGTCTACCATTATGTAATACTGTTGTATTTTGTTTGTAACAGTTTATATCCTGAAGAGGAGATGCATTGTGGCTCGAAACGTCGATAAATAAAAAATCGAATTGTGCTCCATTACGATAAATTGAGTTCATTCTCTTTATTATCCCTCAAATACATCGAGTATACTACACGATGAAATTCGTTGACAAATTCCGAGAAAAGCTCTTTCGACTCAACGAAAAATTCCCAAAAAAGCTTTCAAAAAAAAAAAGAAAAAAAAGCACAGGCTCGAGAGTAACGCAGTTCACCGATGAATAATGAATAACGAAAAGACCAACAGGCGCACACTCGGCAATCGTAATCCATCAAACAAAAAAAAAAGAGTGAACGAATGAGCGAACAATCGAAAGCCCAATCGGCGACACATTGAGAGTATATATACAGTCGGCACGTCGCGTCACGGGTTGTTCTCTCTCTCTCTCTCTTTCTCTCTCTCTGCTCTACCGTATACGTTTCGGCCAAAAAGCCAAATCGATAAAGTTTGCCGGCGTCCACGACTCCATTAAGATAATTGCCATAGCGAGCTACCACTGGCTGGCTGTATACACTTCTTGCTTTCTTTTTTATTTCTTTTTTTTTTTTCGGCGCGCATCTTTCGCCATTTGTCTTTCCCCCGCCTGGTAGACTTTGCGCGCGTATGCGTGCGAGAGTTACGCCAAGAACTCCAGTACTTTATAACCCTTATACGCACATACACACATACTATCCTATAGGTCTGCGGTCGACTTTACAAACCAAATGCATAAGTTATCACGCTCGCGCCCACACATACGCGGGTACATTTCGGTGGCTTGTCTTTTGTCGTATCTTCTGCCTCCTCGTTAAAAACTGCCTCGCGCGCAACAAGTTTGGTTTCCAGCCAATGTTCTTCGTGTCACTTGCGACGATTCTATAATTGAATCTACGATATCCATTCCGACGTTTTACGTTACTTCAAACTGAAATTTCGAGTGAATAATTGTCATAAGGAGAAATTAATTGACACGTATAACATCAGAATATAAATATACATCACGTCTACTCTAGACAATAGAAAGGGCGGCATATATATATAGTTGCGTCCTAGATTTTTCATTCTTAATAGTGGCGGCTTGCTGGCTTTATCTCGGGGGCTTTAATAGACACATAAAGCCCGCGCGCGTGTAGTTACCTCGCGCTGCACTGGGACAACAATGCTCTCTCTTGCTCTCGCTCTAGCTGCTCACCGATGCTTTTCAGTTTTTGTTCAAACTGCGACGCCGCCGCCGCCGCCTTTACGTCCATTGTAGGCAAAATAGCTTACAATACCTGCTGGTCCGCAAACAAAAACGCTTATATATATATGCGTATATAGGGGGAGAGATGTAAGTAACCCCCCCTCCCCTGTGGAGAACGTAAGTGTTTGTGTGCGAGCGCGACGTTTTCGCGGAATTTATGGCTTTCGTATACATAGTCAGAAGAGTGCTGCTGTACGAGCGGAGGTGTTCAATCGCCCGTGGACGGAGCTTCTGTTTGACAGTATACTGTTAGTTTCGTCGTTTTCGTGCATATGGTTATTGTCGGATCAGTCCGCGAATTTTTTTAATATTTCGCGAGTATTTGTGACGCGAAATAGTTTTTTTTTTGTCGATGAAACACATTATCGGGTTTCAGAATTATTTATATACTTTTGGATGAATCACTACATTATGCAAAGTAAATCGCAAAAATATTCTCCTATCAATAATAAACAGGAAAATTTCACTTGCACGCAGCCACACAGTTTGTTGATAAGTAAGAGCAACAATGAGTCGAACATTTTATCGATACTATACTCGTGACGTTTCCATTACTGCCTATACCTACAGATTCAATTAAAAAATTCACAAGATGTAAAAAAATGCATCTTTCGAGCTGAAAAACGTAAGCATCGAGGCTTCAATCACTCAGCACCGCGGAACCATTAATCCATCGGCGAACAAATAGATTGCCGCAGCCGAAAAATATTCGTTTTCTCATGGCACAGGCTGGTGGTGCTTAGCACGTTTCGGCGGAAAAGGAAACGCCCATGCTTTTACCGCAAAAGCTGCGAAGCAAAAAAAAAAAAAGAAAAAGAGGCGCCAAGTGTGACAAAACCGTGACATCCTGCGCGACACGAGCCGACACGTGACCTAATACATACGCCGACCGGTAGAGAGCTTTTGCGGACGACGAGTGTCTCGCATTGTTCGTCGCTCTTGACATATACTTTTCCGCTCTTTAGCATGAGCCTTTGTTGTTTACCCTTATACATATTCGTTTTTATACGATGGAGGAAGGAAAGTAAGGTGGATTTCAATTTCAGTTATAATGATGATGATGTCGTTTATTTTACTTATCGGATGTGATCTATTGAAATATTTCGTCAAGAGTTACAACATATTTCATGGTAGATTGATTCGTGAGATTTGCATGAATAATTCAAGTTTTTTTTTAAAATAAATTTCACGTTGTAAAAACCACGAAATAGCTGCAATGCCAAAACTGTTCGATAATTATTATCAGCACGCAATAGCTGTAATCAGCAAAGCTCAATAATTTGCGTTCGAATCACCCAATTCGAACAGCGAAAAAAAAATTGAAAAAAAAAGGCTTCAATAATGCAGCAAGACAACAAAAAAAAGGGAGTAACGAGTGTAACAGCAAAAATCTCAGCGAAGCGTAATAGGCATTCGTTGAGAGGGCAAAAAAAAAAAATTCGGCAAGCTTTATTAATCGGCGCATTGAGTCGCGGCAAAAATCAGCGCTCGATCGAGAGAGTTTAATCAGCGTGGTGCGCCAGACTCTCTCTCTCTCTTTTTTTCGCGAGTAATAAGGCATCGTAAGCGCGGATAGTTTTTCGGCGTCGAATCCGCGAAGCCCGTTCGTTCATTCTCTCTCTTTTACTCTCTATTCTTTTCGACGCGTGTATAAAGAATTTTTTGGGCTTCGCCGTTATTGTACTGCGATACGGATAAATACATATATAGCGAGGGTAAGGCAAGGGCTATATATACATATATTGCGAATCGAGAGGCGATTTGTGCCGCAAAAACTGTGCGCTGAAGCGCGGGTCCAATGTCCGCGGGGAAATTCACTGGGCAGATTTGCTGTATAAGATACTTTGCTATGGGCTCGCGAGCTTTGATTCTTTTATTAAGTTAATCTTATATATTGCGGTGATTAACTTCATTCAATACACTTGTAGATTACCTAATCAGTTTGCCTTTAATTAAATTTCAATAACAAATTAAAAAGCATCATCAATTAATCAATCACATAGCTCCTACGAAATCACAAACACGATCACACTAATAATTCTTTTCACGAAAGACACCACGCGTGCACCCGCCCCCAAAATAACAATAGGAAAACAAACAAAATCACGTGAATGACTCTGACCAAACGATCGAGGGCACAGATAAGAGCTGAAATAGTATTAAAAAAAAAAGAAACGCATATCGTCCTCTAATAACCCTCATTGACACCCCTTTCGCGCGTTACATACTCGTGCAATGCGGCATATCGTTGCTGGGGTCGGCTGTTTTCGTTTCAATTTCCACCCTAGGAACGAGCAACAGCAGCAGCAAGCAGCAGATGGCGACCGATTCTCTTCTGGCTTCAGCGGGCGACGACAGAGGGGGAGGCCAGATCGAGATGATTGAACAAGTCAATGTTTGTCTGCCTGCCTGCCTGCTTGCTTGCGCTCGCCGCACGTATAAGGATCCCTGCGTTTACTCGCTGCTTATGCAGCGCACGAGACTCGCGTAATCGTGCCAAACATACTCGTATTTGGAAGGAGCCTGCGCACGCGGCTTTTGTAATTTCCTTCGGGGTCATCGGAGACTCTCTTTCGAGTGTGTTTGCGTATCTTCACGAATGACACTAATTTTCTATATTTTTTTAGCGATTGCGGTTGAGATTTTTTTAAAGTGAAACTTTTATTATAGCAACAAAATTTTACTGATTCAATTTCACTGTAGTAGTCATGAAACGAATCATCCAATATTGCCCGATTTTTCACTTTAGTCACTATTTGCGTGTATAAACAAAAAGTAAACACGGCAACTCTGCGGCGAGATATCGGAGAGGGTGGAATATTGTCGAGCGCCGATCGGACTAGGGATTTTCGAGCAAACAAAATACTCGCGCTAACAAGCCTCCGGCTGGATTTCGAATTTTCGACGCTGCTCATTTAACCAGCTATATTTATATACGCCACCATCGTTTGCTTTATCAATGAAATAAAAAAAAAAAAGAATTCTCGATATCGACAAACAGTGCGTGTTTTAGTTTTGCGCATTGGAATATTAAGTCAAAGGGCGCGTATACGTTTGGGTTTCAAGAGAACCGCACTGTAAACAAGTCGAGTTGGAATTGAGAGAGAGAGAGAGAGAGAGAGGGTCGCTTGAGAGAGAGAGAGAGAGAGAGAGAGAGAAAGTCTCTTGGGGATGAAGGAGTTATGAATGTTCAAATACTTTGCTGAATTATTTCTCGGGGATGTCAAACAGAGCCGAAACGCGCCGCCACGCGGGGCAAATGGAAAAAATGCATAAATTAGATTTCTCATCTAATATTTGACTTTGAACCATGTTGCTGCGAAATTGGAAGATTCGTTACGGCGACCGAGACGGTGAAAAAGTTTGCGAAATTGGATGTTAAAATTTTACGTAATCACGCGAACGTATCGAGAAATTTTACCATCGAATAATTTCTAGTAATTTACAAAAAAAAAATCATCGATGCCGTCTAATATTTCCGAAAACTGTGCTCGATCGTTGTAACCACCAGTTTTTACACCAAAAATCGCCGGAAATCCGATCCCCCAAGACGAGGAATTCTTCGATGAAGAAGAAAAAAAAAAGAAAGCAATTCCTCATAATTAGGATTCAGCCGCAACAAATCATCGTTAGTATAGAAAGTGGGAGGGGTAGAAAGACAGCCCAGCCGGTCTGATTTCTCGTGCTGACCGAAAAACAAGAGCATATAGGTAGGTATAATAATGCTCCTCGATAATAAAAAAAAAAAAGAAAGAAAAGAAGGGCTCGAAAGTTAACGATCGCGTCCGCAGCTGACCTCTGCCAAGCGCATCATCGCGTTTAGTGTGATTCACCCGCACTGGCAACTAACGGCAGATGCGCGATCTAGAAGATACAGCTTATGGCTTATCGTTGGGCGCGTCAATGCGTTGCGCGAGCCAGAACAACAAAGGTGAGTTGGAAGCCGATGGGGGAGAGGGCTAATCAGATGATATCGCTCTTCGTGTGCGTGTTTGGAAGAAGAAGCTACTCATGCAGTAATAGTTGGCACTGATGCACTAGAGGATTTGGGCTTTTGTATTGTTTGCGAGGAGAGAAAAGGGTGAAATCGTTTCGAGTGCGCGCTACGTACTAATGTCCCGATGATTGTTTGTTGACAATGAGAGCTGCAGGTGGGTTACATATAAATATATCGACCGATGAATCTCGCATATGATATTAGGTAATCATGTCATTATTACACGCACGCCGTATACACATATCTTTGTTGACTTTACGAGTCATTCTTTTGACTTTTGATTCAGCCATACACGTTAATATCGAAGTAATTATTTGTAAATAAATGCGTTTGATAACTTTTTAATTAAAAAAAATCTTTAACATTTGATTTTTATCTTATTGAACGTCAGTGCCGTGACTTTTGAATCCCCTGATGAATGGAACTAACTATGACTCCGTGAAAAAAAAAAAATTCGAGTACATCATTTATTGCGGCTTACTGGAGTTTGGGATTTTTCGGCTGCTCCCCAGTGGCAACATCCATAGTTAGCTTCAATTTTCCTGTGGTTCACGTTTTTTTTTTCTCTCTGTTCAAACCCGATTAGCGTGACTTGGCAGCTTGCTCTTGTTAAATCTTTGGAGGGGGGATTGTATTGGTTGTTAACAGCACACAATCCAATTATTTCAGTTTTGAATCTTTCGACAAATGGAATTTTACAATCACCAAAGCGTTTTTAAGAAATAGAAGATCACTCGCGTTGCAATTCAAACGGATTTCTCTCGAGGGATCGATAAAACGGTGCAACACACAAAAGCCAAAGCTCGTCATCGACAATCAGTGCCCACATCTCTCAAACTCAAACCGCGCGACCATGAAAAAAAAGAGAGTGAGAGAGAGAGAAAGCAAGCAAGCAGAACGGGTGCGCGAACAAAAAGAAGCGAGGCATAACCGGACGTGACGAGTGACGTTGTGGAGCTGCAGTTTTACCCTGCGCGCGCGCGCGTGACAGGGATCTTGCGCCAGTACACCCACGCACAATGAGCAGCCCTAATAGGTACACGCATCCGCTGATTAGAAAAGCTCGAAAGAGAAGGGGGAGGACAAGAGCGAGAAAGACTCGGTTCTCGTTGACTTTTGTAGGTTAGACGTATGTATATACGCGGGGGTGGAGAGACACACAGAATGAGAGAGAGAGAGAAAAGTTATACGGAGCGGAACTCTCTGGCTATATTCTCGACAATGACGCCCCATACAAATCGAGCACGCGCCCCGACTGTTAACGCATCTGTGCTTGGACGCCTGCTGGTTTTTACTCTGTCTCTCTCTCTCGCTCGCTTTTACAGACTTTATACTTTTACTTCTCGGGGAGCGAGGGTTGCCTTTTTTCTTTTGCACCTGCTGAGATGTTGGCCGTACACGAATCTCTCGTGTTTTTTCACTTTTTCAAAAGGATCAATCGAGTGTGATTTTTTTTTGGTGGCGAAGAAATTTCAATGTTGTACACTTGTTTTCTTTGCTTTCTTTTTTTTTTTTATCCTCGGAAGTACGTGGCTTTTAAAAAAATCCACAAAGCGCAGATTTACCAGGGATATACAGCGTAAACACAATTAATAAAGGGACCATAGCACGAGACTAATAAACGAAGGGCGCGTAAGCAACGTGATCCTCGACGAAATGACGTGCTTACAGCGGCATCCCCTATCCGCTCTTGCCCGTTCAACGTAATTATGCAAACTTTACGACTGCACTAATTTTCTAACAAGAGAGCGAGAGAGAGAGAGAGAGAGAGAGAGAGAGACAAGGGTTCTTCAAAACTTCACCCCAAATTTCAATTCGAGTGCCTACTTTATACCTGAATAACTCAATTTGCTCCGTTTTAATTTTTACGCGAGTTACTTTCTTCCGAATTAATTCGGGAAAAAAGTTTGTCACTTTGATAAAATTACGGGAATTCGTGATTTTCCGTGACGAGCTCGCGCGCGCGTGGCAGGCTTCTTGCAAAATGACCACTGGACGCAAACACATATTGTTGGGAGGGAGGGTTGTTTCACCATATATATATGTATGTATATGTACGTGCAATGCAAAGCCAGACAGACGTGTACTCGACGTAGGAAGCTTCCCCAGGGAAGTTATTACCGTTGTAGCTATTGCTACACGTGATGCACACGTACGGTATATAGCAACGCAAATATAGAGCGAGCGCTGACGCTTGACACACGCGAAAGCATTTTACGTTGATTACCCTGCGCGGCACTGCAAAGTATTTGTATGTATATGTATGTAGTCTTCGATGGGATTCTATTTGCTTGACAGCACTTACTTCTTTTGTTTCAATTTGAGCTCTCCACTGCGGTTTTACGTTTGGCTGCATTTTCGAGATATGTATGTCGATGTGATTTTTGGATTTGGCTTTCGTGCGGTTCGATTCGTTGTGGAAGGATGACTTTGTTTCGTTGCTAAAAAATATTGCTATAGCTTGTTCAAATATTGAATTTTTTTGATTTGATTGGGTTAAAATGGAATGTCGGTCAAATTTTTCTACGGGGATGGTATTTTTCGTTCTACTGAAAAGTGCATACCAATCACCGAAGTGATGACAAAATTTTTTCACAATTCGTTTGCAGGTGATGAAGTATACGTATTACAATAGCTGTTATATGATATTAAAAACAAATATAATTCTTCTAGATTGGAATTTTTACAAAACTCGTGAAGCGGTACAGCGTAGTATTTAGTTAAATATTGTGAGCCATTTGTTTTAATTGCTCAGCAATTGACAGAATTTTCACGTTTCATATCAAATTACTTCTCATTTTTGCTTTATTCGATCTTTCAAATTGATTTTAGAATAAGAATAGAATTGTCGGGATTATATTTTGCGCTCGGAAATTATGAACCGATAATGTTGCAATGGTCAAAATTTTGGCTTGTGATCCTTCTCAACAATCACTGACTTTGCTGTCCTCTCCAGCTTCGGGATTCTATTTTGCGATTGGAAATTATGAACCATTAATGTGGCAATGTTCAAAATTTTTCTTATGGTCCTCCTCGACAACCTCGACAAATTGCTGCCCTCTCGAGCTTCGCCCAACTCTGATTCGCCTTTCTAGCATGTTCTAATGCTTTCCAGAAGGTGCACAGCAAGTTTGGTCGGGATTCTATTTTGCGATCGGAAATTATGAACCATTAATGTCGCAATGTTCAAAATTTTTCTTGTGGTCCTCCTCGACAACCACTGACATTGCTGACCTCTTGAGCTTGGTCAAACTCTGATTCGTCTTTCTATCTTATTCTAATGCTCTCCACAAGGGGCACAGCAAGTTTTGTCGGAATTCTATTTTTCGTTCGAAAATTATGAAGAGATAAAGTCGCAGTGATACAAATGTTGGCCCGTGGTGTTTTTCAACAAACATTGAGAAATGATTGTTTACAACGATTGAAGGCTTGTAGATTTGCGTATTCGATCATATACTGATCAAGTATTGTATAAAATCTTGATAGTACTCAGGCTGATACTTATACGTAGTATTTAATTTGATTCTACAATTTTTGCTGTACGCTAAATTTGCTAGTGCTCGATTTGTCCTCTTGAGTAGACTCTGAAATAGTCTATGCCAAAATTTTTTGAAACAATTGTCTGAGTGATTTCAATTCAACCCTAAAATTATTCCTAAGAAAGTACCAATTTATCATAGTTTTATCATCGAATTGGAGGCTGAATTCAATCAAACATCAGATCAATTGATCCCCCCACATCCAGCCTAGCCGTTACAATTATCTACGATCAATCGTCAACCACCACCACTGCTACACAATTCGTAAACCAATAGGCGTGAGAGTATACCACGCTTGATAAACATCTCCGACAATTAGCCGCGTGATTAGGTTCGTTCCTTTTTTTTCAATTTCCACGAGTATCGTCGGGATAACGATCATCTATCTATCGGCGATCTTGATTTCCGCGTTTGGAGTTCAGGGTCGTCCTTTGGCTGCGTGCTTGCAGCAGGAGTTTAGACGCCGCGCGCATATCCCCACGGGGATGACGACGACGGCTATACTGGCGAAGCTGCCTATGGGAGCGAGCGAGAGGTTGGGATTATACTCCGCAGGGAGTTACCCGCTTTTCCGCTTTAATTATTCCGGACTTAACGGCGAGCCTGCGGTGCTGCTGCTGCTGCCGCTATACTGTTGGAGCTCGCCTGCGAGGATAATTGAGATTAAGGAGGTCATTCCCTCGCTCAAGTGTATCTTTCGTCTTGACGCTTATGTGGCCGTTTTTACCTGACGTATATACGTATATGCTTCTCTATTTTAGACCTTTTTACTGTCCCAGTTGTTACTGTTCTTATTGTTGGGTTTACTTTTAATTTGTGATTTTTAAATAATTTGTTTTAATGAATAAACCAAAGCATCCATTACAGGTTTAGATTCATCATAGATAACTACTCATTTTCTATGTCCGCGTATCACTAAATAGAGAAAATAAAAAAATATGAAAACAATTTGAAAAAGCTTAAACTCTTATCTCTCGATCCTTTCGACTTTTATCTTAGACACAAATATGTTGCGGTGAACAGTCATAACGACGTTTACATGGTCTTTTAACTATACAACTGATCATCATCCGGAAAAGGAGCGTCGATAATATAAAAAGATACGATTCCCTCGTGTAAGGACACTACTCTGGATATGGAGTTCTTTTGATCATGGGCGTATACGCGATCTATATAGTGGCGAACAAGTGCACACGCGCGTATATGTATAAGTCACGTGTCTGGCATTCATCAAAGTGCCGCGCCTCGTGGCTGCGTTGCACCCTGAACGCAACATTTACAGAATATATCCTTGACGCGTGGCCGGAAAATAATTTCTCGCGGCGATCGATGTCGCGCTTACACACATATCTATTTGGGTCGTTGCAATTCCATTATAAGAAAACTATCGCTGACGAAGCATACTTTTTTTTCCTATCTTCATGTATAGTATGACTTTTTGTATTCGTGGAACGAAAACAACAATAAGGGGGGCGAAGGTAAAAGTGAAAATCGAACGAAAGTAAAAGCGCTAATCGTCGATAAGAAAAACGAGAGAGAGAGAGAGAGAGAGAGAGCGAGAGAGAGAGAGAGAGAGAGAGAGAGAGAGAGAGAGAGAAAGACAAAGGAGAGGGGAACGTCGCGAGAGAGCTCGTTATGGGCGTGAGCTTGACAGGCGCATGGTGCACGTGGTGGTAAATGCTCGCCGCGACTATATACGTCTCGTGTCTCTCTGATTTCCCAGGAGACGAGCTGCTGCTGCTGCTGCCGCCCCCGCCAACCAACAGCAGCGCCCTTCTCATAGCTCTCTCTATGTGTGTGTGTATGTGTGTACGTGCCCTCCCTACAACCAGTCCTCTGGAGAATCTTTACTTCTTTTTTTTATCTCTCTCTCTCTCTCTCTCTTCGTGTGTTTTTTTTCCACGTTTGTTTGGCAGATACTACTCTTCTTCTTTTTCTTCTTTTTTGCATAAGTTTTTCTTTTGTGTTTTTATTAGCCTGTGTGAGAGGAATTTTTTTTTGCTGTGTATGGAAGGGATGTAAAAAGGAGAAAGTGCACGCTAAATTGAAACATTGGGAAAAGAGACATTCTCTTTTATTTTTATCATACAGTTTTTAAATATTCCTGTTTCAAAAGTCTGTAAAATTATAGATTGAAAAACAAATGTGGGAAAAAAGGGCTTCAGAATCGTGAAGTAGTACGACATTCATTCAATAATACGATCGAGATCACCAAAAACAATCAAACGACAATACATCACACGATGTGCCTTATCGAATCAAGCTCTACAAAGATATACATATAAAAGCGTCTAAAGGGCACACACACAAATACACACACACATAAACGCGTGCCTCATTGTACACAAGAAAAGTGCCTGCGGAGAGTCGTTCTGGACAGTTGGGGACAAGTTAATCCGTGTACAAATGAGATTTACGTTCGAATCTCTCTATCTCTCTCTTTCTCTCTCGTTGACGATTAATCCGCATACGCTCGATCACCTCACGTCGTCGTCGTCGACGACGACGTCGGGGCATTGGCACATAGCGGCGGTACGGAGCAAACAGATTTATTTATACGTTACTGCACACGGTTAGCCCAAAAAGGGCCGTATGTATGCGCGCTTCAATAATTGATGCGACAAAATCGAATCAAATATTCATCTCTCTTGGCTGTGTCGGTCGCAGTCTAATTCTGCTCGTCATATACTTATTGGTCTTATTTTCGATCGCAATTTCATTAAAAGTGCTTTAATTTTAGAACCGCGATAGATAAATAACGCGATTGGAATTGATCGCGAATGAAATCTCGGATGAAATATTGATAGCAAACACAACTTAAAATCATAAGCAGAATTTTCCCATGAAGTACAACTCTAAAACAATAATACAGTACATACATATCACTCAGAACTGTCTCATAAACCGGTATGACAAAGCTCAGTGCGCGCCATAAACTTACGGGGCGTAGCGGCGCAAAATCAAGTGTATTCGGCGTGTGTGCACGGTGCAAAAGCGTGCGAACGCAGTATACAGTATGGGTCCACTCGACTTGTTCGGGCAATATGTCGCGGAACAACGATAATATACACTTGGGCTCGATAGCCGCACACCACATCAATGTATAGATATATGTGTGTCGTCCCTGGCGAATTCTACTCCGACACGCTGCTGAAGCTATCCCGCGAGAGATGCGCCACCAACACCCCCCTTTTCCTTCTCGGACACTGTGATATAATGTGAGAATTCAATTTTACATTCAAATTATAGATGGGAGGGAGTTTCGATGGGAACTCTAATAGTCTCACGCCTGTTTAGCTTATTATATCTTGTTTATCTTACGTTGTGAAAATGAAGAAAATGAGATCGTTCGATACGTATATGACGAAATCCAGAAAACAATACCTACTTTCTGAGGACCAGAATTGAACATTTTTTTTTTCACCACTAGGACTTCCGGACCTGTTTCCTCTTCTTATTTAAGGTATGTAGTGACAGAAAATGCTCGTGTACATTAGAAAAGTCCGCAGGAACTACTTTTTTCAGCATTTTTCCGATATTAATAACAAACTAAAAATGTAATTATTT
>JAWWMK010000008.1:2863570-2933860 GCA_035047105.1 Galeopsomyia nigrocyanea
AAAAAAAATAGCTATTTTTCTATGATGTGGGCACATTTTTTTTTCGATTCTACACACCAAATAGTTTGTAAAAATGACTTCCGTTGGTGCGTGCCCCTATTATGAAAATTCGGACAAACGGTGCCGAATTATGGCAGTTTTTTTGTGGAATTGCTCATATACACGAAAAGACGCTTGTCATCACGCGATTGTTTTCGCTGGTACATCGTCATTTTCAAGATTTTAATCTTGAATAAAGTTGATTTCGACAGACATGATTATGTCTCGATGGATTTCCGGCTGAAAAATATATGTCAAGAACACTCTTGCTTTTATCAACTTTGATTCAAGCTTCCACGTCAACATCTCACTTTCCAATCCTAACGATAAATTATTCTCTTTCCACGTCAGCAACCAAATAATTACTTACAGCGCGTAAAAGCTCTCTGCATACCCGAACAAAAGCTAAAAAAAAAAATCGCCCGCATAATATCTCTACGTCCACTGGTATCACACTTTGAGTCCTCAATAATTCGGGGACTTAACTCTCAGTTCTGTATAGCGCCGCCGGCATGAATAATCAACGAGGCCGCTCTCGTATAAGTGTATGCGTGCTCTCTGCAAACGAGCGTATAACAAGAAGCCACTTGGTAGAGAGACAGAGAGAAAGAGAGGACAAACCGGTAATAGATTAAAGCCATCATCTCGCCACCCCTGCCTCGTACAGAAGTTTCACTTGACCCTAAAGTCGCGTCCCCCAGTTTCGCTCTCTAAGCCCGGCAATTTTCTTAATGTACTCGCTAAATGCTCTGCACACGCTTCGTTTCGTTGCGCGATGCAATGAATGACGCGCGCGCTTATATGCGACGCAGAGCGAGAGGGTGATAAAAGCTCCCTTCTTTCTTTCTTTTTTATCTCGCGCTTCTCGTCTCTCTCTCTGTGTAAGCGCAACGACGACGGTGGCTATCCGCCCTGTTTACGTTTTGTACGCGCGACTTGTACATATATACGCAGGGTGAGAATACTTAAAATGCGACTATAGTATAAGATATGGCCTTGCGTACGTGCCTATACGAGGATGAAAGCTCTCACGCAAGTACGCTGGGTACGCAGAAGGGGATGATATGAATAGCGATTTATCTGATTTTCATGGGTATTTCGCGCGTGCATGGGTTTACATCTTTTATAGCGCACAAATTGATACGGCGAGTGAGCTTGAAAGTGATGAGATTTTGTGACACTTGGAAATTAAAAGTAATCACATAACAACGTATTCAATTGACTTTTGACCCCACTCGGTACAAAAGCCAAACGAAGCAGTATAAAATCCAGCAATGAAGCATTCACAACTGAATTTCCAGTAAATCATTGAATCGCACGAGTCGTAGGAGTAACCTGTGCACTTTAGCTTGCGGGAGTCTCTCGAGGTGTCGTTATACAGACGAGAATCACAAGCGCTCAGCAGAAAAAAAAACGAGAGAAGGGCCATGAATGACGGATAGTTCGCAGTGGCGCATGAATAAAACGGGTAATGGGGTAGCTAATGTCCCCATATGCGTGAATCGGACGAATGGGCGGTGCTCGGCGCATACATAATGCTCAAATACACACACGCGCGCGTTTCACCCTATGATCCGTAGAGCCATGTGCAAATCATCCAACTCGCGATGTGTATATATATACTTGCCACGGCGGCTTTTATCGCAAACAGCATTTGCCAGAGCCGTCGATTGTGTGGCTGCGTTATGGCAAAATAAAGAAAAAAAAATTGTATGGACGAGTTTGATTTTGCGGCTGGATCGTGTTGCAGATGCTATATGCGCAGGTGTTTCTTGTGTATGCGTGTGTATGGTTGCAATAGTTCGAATTGCGCGGGGATTGATCTATCGCGAGCTTTCGAAAGTTTGCTCTGAGGATTACGTTTTTTACCTGCTGCGAATATTGAGATTGTCCGAGCGCGGATGAACAAGATTTTTTTTATATATTATTTGTAAGGTCTATAGATTTTGATTGGCGAACATTGGAACCGAGTGATTTTATTGAAAGCTCTAGCTGTTTGTTTGATTGACAAATATAAATCGCCAAAAAGGTTGCGCAAAGTACAATTTTAGCGAATGGCGTATTGTTTGTTTATTGAACTGCACTTGACCTGTATTTTCAAAATTGAAACGATTCAATCAGACTATTCGATTTACGAATTTCAACTGGTTTGTAATATATGTTATTGAAAGTAGTAGCATTGTCAATCGGTACGAAGATCATCTCGTTTATTGTATTAACAATTTTTCAAATTCAAAAATTTCCACTCATGCAGATATCAATTTATAAACAATTATTTCTCCCGTCGACAATAGCAGATGAGCGCATACTCGAATTCTACGAGAGTAAAAATCATTTGGCTATATATGCGTCGTACAAACAGATAACCATATAAAATACGAGCAGGTTCTCTCTCATACCATATTTGTTAACTAAACCCTCGGTGATAGATCGCAAGTCGACGCTGCCGCGCACGTCTTGCTCTCCCCCCTATACACAATTCGTGATCTCGCTTATACATACGTATATACGTTTTTTTCCCTTATTTTATCCATAACTCGGATGGATACGCGCGCATTGGGATATAGGTACGTATATACATATACATGCGTCGCGTATTAGCCGGCTCCGCAGGCACATTGTTCGTATTTTATACTTGTTTGCACAATTCCCTTTTGCGTTTTTCGGGGGTAGGTGTATACGTAGGGTGGTAGGCACAGCCAAGGCATCGGTTTTTATCGGTCGGAAGAGCATTCGGATTTATTAATGCGATTGGTTTTAGGCGCTCTATGTGCATGCGATTTATTTTATGGTTATCGCCGCCGCCGCCGCCGCCGCCGTCGCTGCCACGATCTCTCTGTGTGTGCTTTATGTCCACCTGCGGCATATGGACCGTTTTTGTCCTCTTTTTTTTCCTCGCTCTCCGAGCTCTACGTGAATATATACGATGTAACCTGATCGAAGACGAGGAGGCGAAAATTTTTTGGAATTTATGTAAAGCTGTAAATTCACGATGATACTGTAATACGAATAGGTGCGGCTATTGTGCTCGCTGAAAAATTGTTATCGCTGCGCGCCACTTCATTGTCCTATGACATTTTTACTACTATCGCTGTGCGCGCCATTCTGGATGTACGTTACTTTTTACGGCGAATTCTAACGTTAGAATAAATATTGCTTTGAACTTTATATATTTTTTGTTTTCTTTCAACAATTTAGAAAGCCACTATTTGTTGTTAAAAAAAATATTACTGTACTAAAAAAAATCTTGGCACGGAGACGTTAATTTACTGTTTCACGCATGAACGATTTATAGGATGAAGCAAGAAAAGATAAACCATCGGTACTGCACCATTACAACATAAAAAAGATGCTAATTGTACCTCTGCATACACTACGAGATGTGTGTAATAAAAAAATCTCTTATTCTGTATCGATACTCGTCGCTTCACAGACATAAAAAAGGTGCTTAATGATCACAACAGTCCAACCCAAGCGCAAAAGAAGAAAAAAAACTTCTCCGTATACAGAACAAAAAAAAAGCTCGGAAAAAAATCTTTGTTTCGTAACACACATGCAAACAACAAGACTGACGAATAATGCATGGCCAATATGCGTATCTGCAGGGAATACAGGCAGAGAGAGAGAGAGAGAGAGATAAAAAAAAGAGAGAAAAGTCGGTGGTAATCGTGGATAGCGCGCGAGCGCGAAAGAAGGGAATCGGCAATAAATATTTCAGGAGATCAGCCATAGGATTCTCTCTCTATGTGTTCCCCTCTGCGCAGCGTTGCTGGTTAATCAATTTAGCGCGAAAGAGAAATGTCTATACTGGCCGGCTCCTCTTCCGGGGGCACAGTCAGCATGGAGAGAGAGAGAGAGAGAGCAACCCCCTGATTGCAGTCGAGCGCGGCGATAAACACCGCAGGGGTGCTCGACAATGAGTGGAACCTGTCATTGTCCGCCCCTGTGTATATATATACGCGCGGCATATATACATATACTGCACGACTCCAAGAGGAAAAGAGAGTTATGAGGGGACATGTCGACGACGACGACGACTGTAGGTTGTAAAGGTTTCTTGCGTCCCTCCGCGATGATTGAGTGAAATGTTCGCGGCTCGATGCTATGCTACGAGAAAGAGACAGGGTTGATTTGAAATACAAATTAATTCTTTGCTGCCCGCCCGTTGCTTTTGTTCCGTATAGGATTATATCGTGCGCAACTGTGTCATTAGTTATTTGTCTATGCTAAGTGTTTTTATAGACAGTTGTTGTGATTTATTCATGACTTTTGAGCATTATAATCGTAAAATGAGATGTATTAATCACTGATTTCAAAATATACTGACAAAAGTAACTTGCAATTCCATTTCCAATAAATTGATCAACCAAAACAAGAAACAAACTTTTCTCTTCAAAGTAAAAAGAAAAGAACAGAGTAGAAAAGCCTGACCCTTTTAACAAAATCTCACTGACAGGCCGCGCCGAGCGCGAATGGCATAAAGCACTCGGCGTATAGCGAAGTCGAAGCGCGCACACACACACACACACACACACACACACACACACACACACACACACACACACACTTTACTCTCGCGTGACGGCACACCCACGCCCGCCGCGACTCGAACGGATATATATATATAGATATTCTTCCTTTTTTGGTACTCGTTTTTTTTTCCTCCCTCGCGATATGTACACCTCGAATGCTATATACTGCTGTCGTCGATTCCGATGCGAGCGCGCGCGCGAGGTTTTTCGTCGATATACACACGTATATATACGTCTCGCGTCCCCGCAAGAACAATAGCACATCTGTGCCTTCTGTATGGCACCTTGTCTCTGCGCGCTTTCTCGTAATCGTACAAAGCCAAGCGTGTGTATGTGTTTGACTCTTTTCTTCTGGCGCAAGATGGCAAAAAAAAAGTCGCTTATACATGGCTTTCTTTCTTTTTTTCTTTTTTCTTGTTTGATAGATCTGGATTTGAAGTTTTTTTTTCTTTTATCAGCGATGCAAGTGTGACTGTACTCTTTCTCAAGCTGAATTGAGTCTTTTGCATGCGAAAAAAAGATGATAAATGATGATCAAAGTTACTGTTCGATAAAAAGAAAAAGCTGAAAGACTTTTTTTTTTACGAAGAGCACCGTAAAAAGTGACATAAAACACAACGATAAAGCAGCGAGCAGAAACACGTGTAATTTGTCACCCCCTATCGCGTTCATCACCAACGTGCTGCAAAAACAGAGCGAGAGAGAGAGAGAAAAAAAACCAGCGAAACAAGATTAAAACAAAAACGAGGTAAAAGCACAGTCTAATAAAATCATCATGATTAAAACGCTTCTCTCTCGCATCGGCGGGCGGAGTATACAACACCCCATCGGCAACAGCAGCAGCAGCCAACAAAAAAAAAATTCTCCACACTCACACGCAGAACTGAAAATTTATCGTTACCATTTAAAAGCCATGAAAAATCTATTTTCCCAACGAGCGAGCGAGCGTAAAACTTCAACGGCGAAGCCTGAATATTAATTTTCGAAAGAGAAGCTCTACGCGCGTATATAGGGAAACCATATGCGTTAATGGGGTAAAACTGCGGCGGTTGGCTGCTCGATTTGAATTCGTTTCTCGATCGCTAATGGTTTTGAGGGTTGAATATATGGATGTATGTATGTGGATCGAGCGTTATTTATGAGCGACGTTCGATTTCACGTATTGTATATATATGAGCGAGCCCCGCGTGTGGGTTAAATGGCTCGCTCGGTTCCGTAACAGGTTTTCTGGTCTTTTGTACGATTTGTGCTGCCTGCCTATATTTGTCGTGATATGGATGAAAAGGAGTCTTATGGGGATTATGAATATCAATATTCCGCGTATTACAAATGCTATAATTCAATTATTTAATCGATATATGGCAGCTGGATTTTTTGAAAATGTCATATCAAAACGCGATTTATATTCATATGGAAGTCGAAGCTTTATATATGAATCGTATTATTCTTACTTTTGAATATTCTTGAATTTCACAATGGTTTCTTTCGTTCTTTGGGATTGCAAAAAATTCGTTCACCGAATAAGAGAATAATTGACTTTGTTGATCCAGTTACAGTGAATTTAAATGTTGAATCAAGCTTTCAACGAACTTTGAACCGTTTCCTTTTGAATTTTTCATACGGCACGCAGTCCGAATATCTCTTCGCTCTAGCAAAGTCAAAAAAAAGCAAAAATTATTCAAATTGTACTGTCAATACCACTCAAGAGAAAGAAAGAAAAGATAAAAAGAAAAACTAAAGAAGATTGGTTAGCGTAATATCAGCTCGGAACAAAGCGCGCAACGCTGGGATAAGAAGTATAAGAAAAAAAAGGCGATTTAAACGAATAAACCCTGGAAACGAGAAAGAAGCTGGTAGAGTCGGGGTCGCACAAAAAACAAAAAAAAATTGTAAAAAATAAAAAAAAAAAGGGCAGACGAGTAAAAAGCTAGAAGGACGAGATATATACATGGGAGCTTGATAATACTTGCCACGACGACGACGACGACGCGCGCAAGAAAGCACAAAGAAGGAGTGACAAAGAGCTCTCTCTCTCTCTCTCTCTCTCTCTCCTTCTGCTCTAGCTACGTTGGGAAAATAGCATGCGAGAAGCTCTGCTTTTTCAGGCGCGGAGGCGTGCCGACAGCCTTCTTCTTCTTTTTTTTCCTTCTTCTTCTTCTTCTTTTATACGAGCTTCCCTCCACCCACTTTCCAACGGATAAATATTTCGCCTAAAACTTTATTCGCAGCACGACAGTTTATCAGCCGCTCGCTCGCAATTTTACCGCGCGCGAAGCATACAGCGCGAAATTAGTTTCGCAAAAAATTAATGCTGTTTCTTCTTTTCTTTTTTCGGGCGCTCGCGATTTACGATTCGCCCGAAAGCTACGATACTATTACCGCGACGTTGATTTGTGCTGTTTAGTTGGAATTGCGTTGTAAAGTTGGAAGGCTTATATGTGTGCGCTTCTTTCTCGGGCTCGGATATATCAACGGAGCTTTTTTTTTTTGCGTATGCTCGCTGCATCGCCATAAAAGTTTGATTTTAATATTCCGAAAATTTCGCGAAAAGTAATCTCTTTTTTTCCACGTGCTTTTCAATTGTGTATCGCGAATTTTTTCATTTTTTATCAATGATAATTAGATAGTCTGCGTATGTGAAATCAGTGATGATTGGCAAACACACGAGTATTAATTGCTTGTTTGACGAACGGAGCTTGCACCGGATAAACCCCAACAGTAAACATCATTTCCAAAACAAAGAAATTATATTCGTACGTGGGTGTTTCCGATAAAATGATTTTAAAAGCAAACTTTCGAACAACAAATCACAAATAAATTCAACTTCGCAGTCGCCACCAACCCTATACTCCGAGTAAACTCGTAAAAAGCTTTGAGGTGGGGGGATAGTGGAATGGCGTCGTCGCGACGAAGAAAAGGGGGAAATATTGTTGGGTGGTGGGCGAGCAGCGAGCAATGATAGCGAGAGCGCACGGAGCAACGGCTAAGATTATAAAATGGCGTCGCAAGCCTTCGCCCGTGAATTTTCAATATCCGCGCGCGCGCTTAATTTTCATTTTTTTTTTTCCTCTTCGTTCCGTTATTGCAGAAATCATCTTTCCTCGTATTCGCGATAGACGTATACGTTGCAATCTATCTATATAGCACGACCGAGATTCTTACGGTTATGCACTTTTTCATACAACGATAACAAAAAAACAACAACTTCTCCTATCCGACGGATATTACGCTCTCGTCGACGATGCATAAAAAAAAAAAAAAATTTCAAGGTCTACTAAACACACACAGTCAGATATTACTTCGCAAGCTCAAAAAAATTCATACTATCGCGCGAGATAATCTTTTTTTGCATACAATAAATCAAGAGAGGCAACGAATTTACAATCAGCGACGATAAATCGCATAACTCGACACGAGTCAATAATTTCAGTGCACTTTCTACACGTGTAAACTTGTACTGTAACAATAAATAAATTTAAAAAAAAACACAAGTGCGATAGTAGCGATATCGATAAAATTCCTTATCGATCGTTTCGCCACTTGAAAATCGATACAAAGTGTAATATAGAAAATCGTCACGCACCAACCAAAAAAAAAGCTCCCTTTTCACGATATTTCTATATATATATATATATATATATCGTCTGCGCGCGTCACGATAAAGGATGCGCGCCATGTTGATGCTGTGAGCTTGTGTAGGTTGGGAGGGCGGCTGGGCTTGCTGCTGCTACTGCGCCGCCCAAGCGAAGCGGGGGTGGCTTGGTCGACCAATCGCGCGCCAAGTACCCCCCGCCGTGATATCGACACGTGCGCGCACGGCCAGCCGCCGCCACCGCCGCGTACGAGGGCGAAGTCAATTGCCTATAGAATACTGTCAGTCGGGCACGCGCTCTCGTACGGTTAAGGGTGACTGCTGCACTTATATATAACTTTCTCTCGATTCTCTCTCTCTCTCTCTCTCTCTCTCTCTCTCTCTCTCTCTCTCTCTTTCGCTCTGTCTCGGTGCAGCTGTTCGTGTCGTTTGCACACTACGTGTAGTTCGCTTTTGTGAGTTTTCGATAAGTTGATCACGGTGTTTCAACGAACTTTCGCTCGATGTCGTTGTGAAGTGGTGTGAAAGATTGTTATTGACTCTGACTTTGTTGAAAATAATCTTGGATGAACAAAACCTAAAGACAAAGAAATTATAGAAAACGAGAATTCATTTAGATCGACGAAAAATCACGAAATTAATAGGCCGGAAAAAAAGAAAGATGTCAAACCTGTGCAACAAAGTAGTCACGTGTCGTCCGACGGGCCGCGAGGCTGGTGTTTATCGCGTCGATAAGCCTCGCGAATAAAGCCGGCATTCGCACGCGATAGCTCGGCAGTAAGTAAGTGGGTGAACGATCAGGTGCGTGTAGTCGTCGGCGAACACAGTGTGTGTATATTATAATTTTTGGCTAGTCCGTGCGTGTTTCGTGTGTATTCCTCTTCTCGTCGAATGATGAACAATAAGCCAACAAGATGATCGGCTGCGAAGTGTTGTCGTTGGATAGTGCATATCGCACGAGGGCTGAGGTGTTGACGCCACCACAGAGCAGCCCAGAGTCTCATGGTCACTCGAGTAGCAATAGTAGCACTGGCTCCATGATTAGTTGCGACTCCAGGAGTATGCATCCGCTCGAGCATCAGCACACGGCTGCGGAACTTGGATTGCCACCGAATCTTCCTGATATTCTTTATTGTGAGTTTTTGTTTGAGAGTTGATTCAGACTGCGGGGAAAGTTTCTGTCATTGTTGATTTTTTATTTGGTAACATTTGCTCTTCAACTTATTCTCAATGGACAGATAGTAGATTCGAATGTATCATAGCTTTTGGAAAAAAGTTGTCTGCCTAATACTCTTATCAATTCGCTAGAAGCTTCAAGTATCCTGTTCAGTTTTTTAAAATAATTGATCGTTTATTGTACTTCACCGAATAATTATTAATTTCTAGTTTTCTATCTGCGCGAACGTAAGTTTTCATAAATTTTTCTGGGTTCTTACAATCACAGCGTACATAACATTTAGTCTTCTTTTAATTTGCAATCGTACATTCCTTCAAAACAGTTTCAGTGCGCGAAACAAAATATACAATTAATATTATAGAATTATTTTACATCAAAACTTCGAATAACATTTTTATACATAAAAATTTTAAACCATTTAACCCTTTCAACTTCTTCGCAGACAAATTAAGAAAATTGTATTATTCCGCATTAGTTTTATTATACTATCATTACCGCATACAACGTACATTCTACGTAACACATTTTATAACAACGTTGAATTACGCGTTCGAGCATCGATACACTTTTCCCAAGCGATAAGGCGTTTATCAATCGAGCGGCAACTGAAAAGATAATTTTTTCGACGATCGAAATCGAGCCGAGTATGTAATTTTGATCGAGTCGTTAAATCGCGAAAGAGCGTCAGCGCGAAAATCAACACGACGCACGATTCGATAATTCGATCGTTTCGTAAGAGCTTGCATCGTCTTATCGATTAATAGACAGGTATATACTTAGCGCGATATAATGAATTTATCGGATCGTCAGTGCTTTGATTTATATGCTTGAAATTTCTGAATTGATCGAGATGTATCGCGCACACACCTACCGTCAACGACAGAGATATATAATTACGTAAAGAGCTATCTAGTTTTAGGAAACTTATAAAGTCGTTGATCGTACGACTACTTTTGCTTGAGGTGAGTCACAGGAGAACATTGGAGTAATTTTTTTTTGTTTTTTAATTCACCGATGATAATATTTCTAAGGGGTTAAGATTATCAGCGTGAATCGAATATAAACACTCAAGATGAAATATCTAAAACTAGCCACTTAAGGCAAATTGCAGATTGCAATAGTTTAATTTCGAACGTTCTATACAATTTCAAATTTCGATATGAAAAAATTCGAACTTCCGAAATTCAATACTAACTGACTTCACTTTGTCTATTTTTATTACATAGTGGATAGTGGATTCTATACAATTTCCAATTTTGATATGAACAAATTCGAACCTTCGAAATTCGATACTAAATGACTTCACTTTGTCTATTTTTATTACACAGTGGATAGTGGATATGAAGTGATGATTCTAAAATAATCTCGTCTATTGAAATTTCTGTTGCAGCATCAATACCAAAGTGCGGTGGCTGTCAAGAGGTGATCCTCGACAGGTACGTGCTAAGGGTAATGGACAGGTGTTGGCACGCCGGCTGTCTCACTTGCCGGGATTGCGGTGTAAGACTGACGGACAAGTGTTACGCTCGCAACGGCCATGTGTTCTGCAAGGATGACTTTTTCAAGTAAGTATCAAATTTTTACTTTATAAAATATCGCGCCATCAGTTTGTCGGATCGAAATCTCTCATTACTACTTGCCGCACGTAAAAGAGCGCCGCGGTGGCGATAAACGTATGAATGTAATATGAAATTGTTGCTTGCTGTTGGTGTGGCAGGCGTTTCGGTACAAAGTGCGCTGGCTGCGGCCAGGGTTTGGCGCCCTCGCAAGTGGTGCGTCGAGCTCAGGATTTGGTCTATCATCTGACGTGTTTCCTGTGCGCCATGTGCTCCCGGCAACTCGACACTGGCGACGAGTTCTATCTGATGGAGGACGCAAAACTCATTTGCAAACCCGACTACGAGCAGGCCAAAGCCAAAGGTACGCAACTTGGTAGGCACAAACAACAATTTTTTACTTTCTTTCTCTCTCTCTCGAATTCGCTTGAAGTCATAATATTAATTAAGGCTTCGATACTTTCGACAATGTATTCGTGCGTAATTGTTCACGTGAATGTTGCGTTCGTGTAAGCAGAATTAGCCGACGGTGGCAGTTTGGACGGCGACCAGCCGAACAAAAGACCGAGAACAACAATCACGGCGAAACAATTGGAAACGCTGAAGGTTGCCTACAACAATAGTCCAAAACCGGCGAGGCATGTGCGGGAACAACTATCGCAGGACACCGGACTTGATATGCGCGTTGTTCAAGTTTGGTTTCAAAATAGGTAAGCCGTCGAATCTTTGATTGATCATTTCACAATTTTGCAAGAACAACAACAAAAAAAGACTTTGGTGAATAAAATAATTTTCTTTTTTGCAGGAGAGCGAAAGAGAAGAGATTGAAAAAAGACGCGGGCAGAACGAGATGGTCGCAGTATTTCCGTAGTATGAAGGGAGGCAGCGGTGGCCACTCACCACGTCACGACAAACTGCTCGACAAAGACGAGCTGAAGGTCGATCTTGATTCGTCGTTCGGCCATCACGGTAAAAGACGTGTTTTTTGTCACATTCATTGCTGCAATTCTTATCGTTATATATATACGTATACGTAACTCGTATAAACCCAAAATTCGCGCATACTGATCGTCGTCGACGATGATAAAAAGAAAAACGACGCGTACGAAAAAAAAAAATTTAATCAGCAAAACTTTATTCTTTTTTTTTTGCGCGCGCGGCCATGAATTTTTTCCACACGCGCGGCTGTGAAAATCTGCAAAAACGGCAGAAAGTTTTTCATTAAGGAGGGCAGAGGGAAGAAGGAGGAGAAAAAATACTGCGCGACTACGCTCAAGCGAAAACTCTCGAAGGATAGACTTCGTCAAATATTCAGGAGGTTGCTACGGCTAACTACGTCTGCTACTGCTGCTGCGTCCGAGATTTCAAAAAGATTGCGCAGCGTAATGTACGCTTTTTTTTTTGGCGGATTCGACCGACGTTCGTTTTATATATATTTCACGTTTTATTCGAAATTTAATACCGCGATTTTCCAACGAAAATTTTCGTTCGTTCTATCAATATCAATAAAAAAATTTCAAAAAAATGATAAGCTAACTAAATCATAATAAAAGCGTCAAAACGCGTTATAAAAATAAACAGAGCCGTAAAAAAAAGTAGAAGTACGAGTCACATGTCACAAACTGGGTATATATACATATCCACATACATAACACAGAAGAGCCATGGGCAGCTACGAGCGATATCGCGTGCGGAGGACGCATTAGTGAATTGGCATGGAAAAGCCACTTGCGCACGCGCGCCTAATTATTACCACGCGACGTTATACGTGCGCTCGGCCTATATCGAGCCGTTCGATCAAGCCGCCCCCGGGCAGATGACTCCCGCTCGGTCAACGATAATGCTTCTACTACGCGCATTAACTTTGTGCATGTCACTTAAATTTACGGCTCTTCACGCGGAAGAATTTTTTTTTTTCAAGGGTACTTCGTTAGTTTTAAGAGTCGATCGAGTGGAGATTGTGTGTTTCATTAAACGATGAATTTTTTTTTTATTGAACAGATCTGAGCAACGACAGTTACGGCACGGTGAATATGAATCTGGACGAAGGTGCAAGTCCAGGTGGAGGTGGCGGTGGTGGTGGTGGTCCGCCGCGTGGTTACCTCGGTGCAGCGACGCCACCTTACCTGTCGACTTCCAGATCGCCGTCCTTGCCACCCCAATTCCCATATCCACCGGATGCTGGACTCTCCGTTTACACGACTCTTGGTAAGATTGAATTTATAATTTAATAATCTTTGGTGGTTGCTTGGATGAATTTTTTATTTTTAACGTTTTACGACAATTACGAAAATGCAATTAAGAACAAAAAAAAAAAAAAAACAATCAGTAATCTCAATCGAGTTCCATCAAAATACAATTCACCGATAGCTCTGAAAGTCAAAGCTATTAAAAAATTCATCGAGCAACCCCCGAGTAAAAAAAAAAAAACAGAAAAAAGTGCAATCACTAACGTTGTTGTTTATGTGACTTTGTCAGGTGGCCCCGGTGGAATGGTAGCCGGGCCAGCCTCGGACCTGAGCAACGAATCGAGCGGTGGCGGCGGCGGTGGAGCGGGTGGTGGCAACAGCGGCGGCGGGGGTGCTTCCAGTGGTGGCGGCGGTGGTGGGGCAAATAACGGGGGCGCGGCCGCTGCTTACCCCGACTTTCCGCCCTCGCCGGACTCGTGGCTCGGCGAGCCGCCGCATCATCCTCACCACCCACACTACGCCACATAGCCCCCAGGCAGGAGGCTTCAGCTCTGGCACTGACTCGCTGCCGCTGCTGCTGCTGCTGCTACTGCTACTGTACATTGTAACCACAAAGACATGTCGCTTTCGTAAAAAAAAAACAGTGAAGCTTCGACGTTTTTTATGATGCCAACGACACACGAACTTTATTGTACACATGCCTCTGATCTGAGTGTGTGTATATATAGTCTTTGTCGATCGTGTAGTATAGAGATACTCTTTTTTTTTTTCTTCAGTTGTGTTATAGACGGAAGCACGTACGATGAAAAACAAAAACTCTATATAGATATTAATTGATACCTGTAAATATACTCTGCGACTATGTTAGGGGGTAACGACGAGAACTTTAAATTCCGCATATTTGAAGTAGTCGAAAACGAGAATAGTTTCTTTGTGTATGATAAAAGACAAAAAAAAAACTGAATGTTATACAATGCGACAAAAGTATATATATAAATATAAATATAGTTTTCAAGAACAACGTACTAGCGAGGATCGTAAAAAAAAAAAGACAAAGAAGTTTTGTGCTGAAAATCAACTGATAACGAACAAAAAGAAACAGTAACGCACGCCTGACTTGTCGTATCTTTGAGTGTCCATAACGTGATCATAAGCGATATATATATAAATATATATATATATTTTATTTTCCTTTTCCTTGCTGACGAAAATCGCCGACAGCGAAAAGTAAAAAAATACAAATAGCTAGTTATTCCAAAACCGATTTTAATCTCGAGTGCGCGAATTGATATTAAAAAAGCGTGTCGTGATTAATTAAGCTGTAAAACTTACGTACGAATAGTTTTTCGCTCTCAACAACAATGAGTCTCAGTCAATGTCAATTTTTCCCAGCCCCCTTTCCCAACCGCCCCTAAATTCGCGTATTTAAAAAAAAAGTGCGCGACCGAAGAGAAGTTTGCAAGTTTGTCGAGGCCGTCCCTTTATCCACAATATTGCTATAATGCTAATCTTGCGCACCCCCACGTTAGTATGTATAATCATTTTTTTTTCATTTTACGAGCGTGATTTGAAACGACGCACAAACATACAGAGCACAATCGAGAGAATTATATGACGATGTAACTTATTTGGCAAAATGTCTGATGAACGTATATAGTGCACAATATCATTCGTGCGTTCGTTATGTGTATATTATACTTGCGTATCGAGTTCCTTGTTTCTTTAACTGTATAATTACAAAATAACGCGATATGTGTATAAAGAAGAAGAAAAAAATGAAATACCAAGGTTTAGATTATAATTTGTGATTGTAAAGCTTTAAGGGAGAATGATTTCTTCTTTTTGGAAATTCTAATACGTACTTATTTTTTAATTTTATGAACAAAGTGTGCAATATACATTCCACGAAGAAAGATCGGCATGAAAATTTTTTTTTTCTCGAGTGATGAGATTCCCATAGAAATTGAGATTGCATCGCGAGCTACCTAAATACTTGCAGAATACTCTTCATTGTAGATATTTTCAGAAGACAAAAAAATGATATTGTATCAAACTATGTAACGAGAATGTAAATGAAGATATTTGATTGAAAATTTTCAATGACAAGAAAAAAAGTAATCGAAAAATGTACAAATCATCCAGAATGTAGTTATTAACGAAGAAAAGAAAAGTGGTGAGCAAGAATTAATATGCGATTCTCGAATCAAAAAAAAAATAATTCTTTGCATTTCGTATAAACTCATGATTAAGTAATCGAGAACATTATTCGTATCTTTATCGAAATCAGTTATTACGAATCTTTATATTATCTAGTCAACAAGTGATAATAAAGATTTATCATAATCAAAATATTTTTATTTATTTATCCTCTTGGTCTCCCAAACTTATTTACTTCTCATTAAAATCTAAAGTTGCGATAATGTATCAACGCGTATTTTCATTGTTATTTTTTAAATAAAATCTCGACAAAAGTATTTCTTTTTTGCTTGAAAACTGACTGGTTATAAAATCTACCATACTTTCAGGTACTACAAATATTACAGTCGTCATGGATAGGAAAGGCATTTACAGAGAAAGAAATCAGAAATACATAATTCAGAATTGAATGGCACTTTATTGATGATTTATTTACAGATGACGATTTTTTGTGAATTGTAAATTATATACAATCTTAAAGAGTTTGTATAAAGTGCTTTATAAATGAAACACGTACACAGGGCAGACTAATTGACAAACGTGAAATATCGCACGTAAGTTACGCCTGCATAATGTAGAAAATAATTTGAAAGACAATACTAAAAAAAGTACAATAACAATCTCTGTTTTTTGTAAATGTATATACAAATCTCTCAATATACATTTTTCACATTTGTCCACTTATTACAACAACAATATGAATTTAAATTTCTCTTCGTATTTTTAGAAAAAATTTCGTTATTTTTTTGTAAAAATAGGTCTTTTATATAACATTGTAAGAGTTGTACGTGTAAGAAGTTCGCCTTAAGGCTATGTCAATAGACATAGATTAATAATAATATACTTGAGAGGGCAAACTTTAAAAACTATATAATCGAGCAAATACAGTAAGTAATAATACCCAACGGTAACTGTTTGCAACGCCTATCACGTTTTCAAGATCTTACTTTCTTATCGACATAAGTAACAACCATTTCTTTCGTAATCATTTAGTTTTCGTACTGTGCTTCTTCATAGTTTCTAGTTTTCTTAAGTATACTTTTTGTAATTAGTAATTGTTTTGTGATCGCTTTCTCAACATTCTTCTTGTTCTTATTGGATGCCGACAAATGGTCGAAAGTATCTTCAAGTGCTCTCCTTGTTTTCATCAGTCTCCTCTTTAGTGCTACATTTTCTTGCTTCAATGACTGGACCTCGTCGAGACCTATAAAAACAGACAAAATCGTTTTTATCATACTGTTATTTGAATAAGTCATTGAGATTCCAAAAATGATACGAAAATTACATTGTAACATAATTTTAGAATAGTTGATATAGCTGTATAAAAGTTATTCAACAATTTATCGTATCATTTTTATGAATAATATCGTTCACTATAGAATAACATAGAACATTTATTTGTTATATTGCCAAGCAATAGATCTAAACTAAAAGATATTCAGCTTTATAAAATACACAGTGACACATTAATATTTTTTAAGATGATCTATGCTCTATATACAAAATGAATAATGATTTGAAAATATGATGTTAACGAATCTAACGCAAATGAAAAGGCAATCAAAAATATTTCTTCGATGATGAATACATCGCCTTTTTATATGCGTCACTTGTACGAATGATTGAGATACAGTAAAAAAAATCTAAGAATTATAATCTATAACAGATTTTTAAACAGAGTGCAAAGATGAAAGTGCATCGAAATATTATTAGTTTACTGGCGAGAAATAATAAGTTTGTGATCAATGATCATAATTTTCAATAATTCAATATTCAGTTTTCCAAACACAAACTTATCATGAAAATATTGTTTAACACTGAACAAAAAAAAGTTTACGACATCCATGCGACAGTGCATGACAATTATAGCGCGGATGAACTTGTAACATTGAAAGTAATTTATTAAACGGAGCAAGTGAATAAATGCTTTACTAATTTATAAGCATTATTTGCCACAAGCTTTACAAATTATCAATTGACTCTGATACATACTATAGTATAATAGCCCACCTATGAGAGGAACAAAATTACAAAAAATTTCATTATTATATTCCTATGTTAATTCAAATATTGACTTTATTGATTTTTGGGGAAAATAAATGAATTAATTTACCTTCAGTAGGTAGCGGGCTATCATTGTCCATGTCTCGTAGTCCTTGGCTGTTACAGTTGTCATCGTCGCTAAGTAAATTGTTCATCGATTCGGTAATTTTCAGAGTATCCTTCAATGGCCTCGTGGATGAGCCAGCTGCATCACTTTCGATACCCAGGTCTGGAGAGCAACTTGATTTACTACGTCCGCTCGATGCAGGATAAGTTACCGGCAGCCAATATTGAACGCCCTTTAAGTGCCAAATTCAAATTTTTAGTATTGGAATTCCCAATCATACAAAGTTTAGCAAATACAAATGATTCTCTTACGTTAAAAACATGATAATCGCTCATGATATCATCACAAGGTGGTTTCGATGCAACATCTAGTGGAATAGAAGAAATACCACTGGAGCTTGGAGCCGAATCACTAGCTTCGCACACGGCTACGTGTCTTCGAAGTTCTTTATTCGTTGCCTCTAACTCTAGTAATCTTGCTCTGTGTGACTCATTCATTTGATTTAAGTCGGCCACCTATAAAGAATTTTTGTTGCAATGAAACCATTTATTCAGTAAAATGCAGTGTTACATTAATTTACAAACCTCTTTATGGAATTTGTCTTGAAGAGTTCGCACAGTTACATCATATCGGCTCTCAGATTTTCTTAGCTCTTGTTCTAGCCTCAATTTATCGTTGGTTAATTTGGTATTTTCTACCAATATTTGACTATGCGTCAGCGTGAGGTGGTCCAATTCTCTTGTAAGTCGCAAAATCATTGCCTTTGCTTCCTCGCTTTCGTCTTCCAATTTTTTTATTTTAGCCCGTTGCTGCGAATGAACAAAAATAAAATTAATGGTGTTTCAAGATCTGAATACAGAAATTAAATTTATCAATTATATAAAAAAAATTTCTTACCAATTCATTTTCCTTATTCAAAGTAATCAACATTTCAGTAGTTTTCCTGTCTGTGCTTTCTTTATACTGTAGTAATTCCGTTTTTTGTTTGGCAACTTCAAGAACCATACTTTCAACATCCAACATTTTCTTTTCGAGTTGCAATTTACGAATACTGTTCTGCTTGCTTTCCTTCTTCAAGATGTGACATTCATGAATTTTCTTTTCCAGCGTGTTCTGCAACTGCTCGCAATATACCCGCGATTTTTCCAGTTGATTCAAGAGTAATTTTAACTTATTATTGATTGTCTGAAAGAAATAAAATTAAATTTAGTAAGAGCATTGAATTAAAGCTCGATGTTAAATGAATAAACGAAAGAAAAAGTCTCACCTCATCGACTACAGTTTTATTGATTTCATTTCTTAAAGCTATCAGTTCGGAGTATAAAAAGCAGTTGATCTGCTTGAGTTCAAGAATTTGCCGGTTCGCATCAAAGTCGCCAAGATCACTTTGGTAACTTTTATGGCACGGGCGGTAATCAACTGAGTCTTCGGAGTCGCTGAATGTTTTTACAAGTTTGGAAGACCTAGTTTTTGAAGCGCACTTGTACCTCGTTTCGGGAAGACCCATCCTCTCCAGTGACACCATTCTGTCAGGTTCGGAGAAAGCTTCGGAGTCCGAGGGATTTGACAATTGATTTCTGGTGTCGATGAAGTTATCGGACTTACTCTTTCTGACGGAACCGTCGACGCGGCTGTCTCTATCAAAGATTGTCATATCACGTGGTTCCTTCTGCTTAATCACTTCCAGTGCATTTTTGAAATCGTCCGAAAGAATCTTCGAGTTCATCAGTGCTTCAAATACAATTTTCTTTTGTTTGTTCTGTGCAATACTATTCGTTTGATCGGCATTCTTCAACATTTCCTTCATGAACTGAACCAGCTCCTTCAAGTGACTTCTCAAAACTTCACAGTACTGTTTATCCCTCTCAGTTGTCGAATCGCATAAGCTTGTATCAGCATCGTTCACTGGTTTTGAAACGAGTTTCAACCATTTCAGATAGTCCACTTCTTTTTCAAGCTCATTTCTCTGAGTAATTAGCTTGTTGATGTAGTTGGTCAATGTTGAAACGTCAACTGGTTTATCGCAATTAACATAATTGAGTTGTATCACATCGTGGGTGAACGTCACCTGAATGCCGAGAGCGTTCAGCTCTCGAACTAGCGTAGCCAATTGAGAACTTGCACTTTCTTCGGCGCATTCCGATTTGCTGCGAGTCTTTTCTTGACATTGATACGCTGTCATGTGATTGTGCAACTTAGCGATCTCCTTGTTTTTGCTCCACAATTCAGTGTTCACGAGCTTTTGTAAATTTTGCGTGCTCGTTTGGAGTTCTTTCTTCAGATGTTGGATCAGTTGATTTTTATCCTCGATATCCAGATTTTTTGCGTTAATTTCTTCTCGTAACTTATCTACATCGACGAGATCTTGCTTGTTTTGTTTTAGTGCATCTGCTTGATTATATGCTTCTTTGAGTTTGTCGAGCTCTTCGGTCTTACTTTGTAGCTCGTCCTTTATACAGTTCTTCTCACACTCAAGACACTCGATTTTTAAATCTTTGTCTAGCAAACGATCATTTAGATCCTGAAAATAATTATAAGATTCAAATAATTTTCGGCAAATCATCGTATAGTTATATTAACAGTTTAGATTAAAATTCTAATTAGCATTAGATTCTAATTTATCATTTGTTATTTAATCAATAAATTTTTATCATAAAACAGGCGACACCGCCCTGGGTATTTTATTATACTATCGCGCTAATATACGAGTGCATGTTTCAATCAAGCCCATTAAAAGCGAGCAAGTCAACGCTCCCGTCAGCGGAAGTTTTACATCAAGCTATTTATAAAATTTCTAAAGAATGATGATTACTTTAAATTAGGAAAATCCTGAATATATTTTTTTATGTAGTTAGAATTTATCGCACATTATTTTGCTTATCCTTCAACGTTATCAACATACTGAATATTATCCATTTAAAAATCTTACCTCAGTTTCAATTTGTATTTGCTTTTCTAAAATTATTTTCTCAGCCTTTATTGCTTCGATTTGGTCTCGCAGTTCGTCGATTTTGCTTTCCATTTCCTCAAATCGTTGCTGCACACACAAATTATTTTCCAATTATCAGTAAAACTCAAACACGAAGTTTCATGAAAACATATATTTTATTTGGTAAGCATTAGTAATTCACAAAAGTGTATACAATATCAAAGCTTAATATATGCCACAGCCAGAAAAAGGTAAAAAAGTCAAAAAGCAAACTATTAGAGGCTACAAAAAGGTTTATAAAATAAATTTGTCCAAAATGTCAAAAAGATGTATATCAGATAAAACGGCAATACACGATTTTCACGTATCATTTCGGCCATTGAAATTTTGATTTCTTTTCCCAACTTCTCGGGGATACAAGAGTAACTATGATTGGCTCCTAGAAAAGATAAACTAGCTGAATACTTTGAGTTTGTCAAAGATAAGACTCGTTAGAGAAATATTTTCTAAAGTCTTTAGATCATTAATTAACGATATTATTTTTGCCAACTGAAAGTATACTTATGTAGAGAATAGCACTTTTCAATTTATTTTTATCAACTGATTTAACTTAATGAATTTATCCGCTATTTCATTATCTGAATGTATCAATAATGATCTGCAATTTTGTAGTTTTGAATAAAATTAACAAAATCCTCCATGAAATACCGACAATCATGAACCTAATTTGTCTAGTAGTTTTTTCTAGGTAGCAAACAAATTAAAACAAAAAAAAAGCATAAAGCTAGTCATCCAATATAAAGAAATCACTCATATGTCAATAGCAATGCAATCACAGACTCATATGTATGAATGTATTGAACTCAAAAGGTCAAAGCCCGGAAAGCCAAGCATTTTCTGTATGTATGTAGATCGTAACAAATTACACTGAAGTGAATGCATTATAGGCAACTTCCTACGTACCTCCATTCGCTCTGAAGCACACAAACAGGAAAACGCCGTCATAGCTCTTACTTTGACTTTTGTTCGTCTGTATAAAAAAACTTTTTACCGAACAAAAAAGTTACTCAGAAAATAACCGTCTCTTCGTTGGATTAGCGTACAGGTTATAAAGCGTATCAACTCTCAACACTAGATCAGACGTAAATTATGCAAAAATAAAAAAACAAACGCGATCGGAAACCTATCGCCGTATTACTTTGCATAAATCGAACGTGCTCGATAAATATATTAGCGTGCGTCGCGTCGTGCTCTCGAGGTTCGTCGTTTGAATCGTATGCGTCGACAGCAAAACAATGTAAATCGAAAACAGATTCGTTTCGATAAAAAAATAAATAAATAAAAGAAAGAGATAAAAAGTTCGATTCTCGCGCGAGCGCGTCGTTTGTCGATGCGAGCTTGCGTCGCTCGTCGAAGTGAATGCACGTACAGAAGAAGAAGCCGACTCGCGACGCGATGCCAACGACTATTTATAGCCGACGGAGAGAATCTTTTCGCTTCGGTTGCTAGCAAGGATTTACAAGCTTTAAAAGCTCATATGGGTGAAATTTTTATGGCGAATAAAGTACTCGAACGTGTGTGCACTCAAGTTGGCTTAAATCTGTTCTAATAAATATTTCTATTTTTGAGCATTTAACATACGCGAGCGAGACGAAACGAGAGATGAAAGAGGCTTGAGAAAGAGAGACTTAAAAATTTGCTAATGGAGGCACGCGTGATTTTGTATGACCAGACTATACTACCACTATACTTGTGTGGATATTTATAACGTGACTTCCTTCGTTATTTGGAGCGTCAGCGTCAGTGTGAATGAGAACAATTTGGCATCAAAGCGATTATTTGAATGAGCAGACTTTTTTTCGTTATGTTATTTCGATCGAGTCTGGATTGATCGGTTGAGGATCAAATTATGTGGTCAGGATGTAGCTTGTGTAAAATAAATCATTTATTTTTGCGTTGCTAAAAGTTTTTGATTTCGATAAAAGCAAAATTTATCATAGAACTATAATAAACAAAAATTAAAAAATAAATGTAAAAATAAATATTATAAAACATATATCCCACTAAATAGCATCAGTGTTTGTAAGCGCAAGCGTATATTAGGTAAAGCAGAGCGGAAAGTAAAATACATAGAAAAGAAAAGATTCAGCTTTTCTGAAAAGACGAGAATGAGAAAGCATAAACTGCGCTATTGCCCTTAATTTCTCGTGTTACAGGGAAAAAGTTGCAAGCCTAAAGTCAGAATAATATGTGCGTTTGGTCAAATCAATCTACGTGCTATCACACAGCAAGTGCGTCAAAAAATACATGCAGTTCAAATGTCACTACCAAGTACCTGGCGGTTGTTATCACGTTCTGGACTATCGATAAGTTCGTTGCTAATATTTCTCCTCGAAGAGGTGTTGATGCTGCTTCTAGTAGCCTTTGTGTTTTCAGTGCGCAGTCTGCTCAGCTCGACCTCTAATTCCATAATCCTACGGTCTTTTTTCGTTTGTTTGTCTTCGAGCTGCTCGTGGCGTTTCATAAAGCCTTGGAGCATTTGAATAGCCTTTTTATGGTCAACTTCCAATTTTTTCAATTTTTGATCTTTGTCTTCGGCAACTTGCTGCGCACTGTAAAGCTTGAGTGTCAATTGCTTTTTGATTTCCTCTTGCTTTTTGATCTCTTTTTCTTTGTCTTCGAGCTCCTAAAAATAAAATATTTTTTAATATTTATGATAATTTTAGCGTAATAATATCGCGTTGATAAATAACGTACTTTGTTAACGTTAACCATCGAACTAATACCAACTTTTCTCAGTTCTGGAGAACTCCTCTTTTCTGGACTTGTATTGAAATCACAAATCAGTCTACTTCTTTCGGTGGTAGGCTCCAGATCTAGTGAACCATTCGTGCTCTTCGTTGGACTGCCAAGGTTGAAAGTTTTTCGGAAGTTTTGAGATTCTTCAATAAATATGGATGGACTTTGAGGAGAAATACAGCTCTTTGTGAAATTACTTTCAAACTGCAAGATGAAAACACAAATGTTAATTTTACGACGTTTCATTTTACAAAGAATCAAGAGACAATAATTACCTGCTGGAGAAGGGAACGATTTTTGTTGTTAAGATCAGTGAGAGCATCGTCTCTTGATTTGACTGATAACCTCAGTTGATCGATTTGTTTCTTCCTCTTCTCCGCGACCGATGTAACTTCCTCGTAAGCTCTACACTTTTCTTCGAGTAAGTTGCACTTCTCGCTCAATATCTTGTCCTTTTCCGTGATTTCTTTTCTAAGCTGTTGCAACGTACCGTCTTTGTTGAAAACTTCAGCCTCCAATTGCTTGATCTTCTCATTGAGGGCTTCTATTTCATTATCCTTTTTCAATGATAATTTGTCTTTCGAAGCGATCTCAGTCTCCAGACGTTTTTTCAATTCGTCATTTTCATTTTCCAGTTCTTGAGCCCAATTCCTTTCTTCTTCCAAACTCGCCGCCGTTTGTTTCAACTGTAAAATAAAGTATGATTTGATAACAAAAGATCGTAACGAAATATTCATAACGAGAAAATAGTGTAATCATCCGTGGTCACGCACCTCCGATTCTAAAGATGCTTTGAACTCCTCCATCTTCTCTTTGAGCTCTAAAGCCTTCTGGGGTGTAATGCCATATGTGTCTTCGTAATACGTAGCATCATTCAATCGGCCCTTGTATTCATCGAGCTCTATGAAAGAAAACAAATTGTTTTAATTCAATGAACCGTTCAACAACACTATAAGTACAATATTTTGCGTACCTTTTTCGAGTCTATCTGCCTTTTCTCGCTCTTGTTCGAAGGCTTGCTGGTATTGAGCTTGATTCCTCGCGTGCTCTTGCTTTTGTTCTTCAGTGAACTGCATTGCCTGTGCTGCTTGACTAAGAAGTTCCTGCTTCTCTGTCAATTCTTTTCTCAGTGACTCATTCTCGACCTAAAAAACGATGTAAATTAATTTTAAACTTCTTGATGCGTGTCGAAGAACACAAATAAGTTTTTTCAGGTTACTTTTGTTGAATTAAAAAAAGCTATCAATATTGAAAAAAAAGTAAAAAAAAATTAAATTACTCGAAAAAAAATAAGAAAAATAAATATTTTCTGGCAAAATAAACTCAATTATAACTGCAACAGTCTTTGAAAAGAGATATAAATTTACTTTGAGCTCGATGTTTTTCTTGATAGCATCTTCATCAGCGGACGTGATGCCCATGCGTTCCTCGAGGAAATAGATGCGCAATTTGAGATTGAAGTTCTCCTTGTTGAGTGCTCCCAGCTGATCCTCGCACTCCTTCATTGTCCTGCCGGGTCCTCCGATACCTTGACCGCGACCCATACCTCCTGCTATTGGGGACGTTTTCCCCGGCGATTTAGCGCTGGCACCTGCAATTTTCACGTAAAAGATGTTTGGATAAAATAACCGAGTTAACCTTCATTTTTGAAAAAATTATCAGCTGGTGGTGTGTGTGTCTGTGTGTGTGTACGTGAGCAATCACCATTGAATTTTTCCAGTTAACTGCATAAAATCTCGAGTAATGTTATTAAACCGCGGTCGCAAACAAAAAAAAATTCTGTGGTTAGATTGGTTTTACGTTAGTTCATTACTACTGAGATCGCAATGTGTCATTGTTACTGCAAATTTACACAACTTCAGATCGTAATGAGATATTCGATTTTTTTCTTGAAAAATTTATAATTTGTTTAGTTTGTTTTATGTTGCGATTCGCTATTTGACGGATGTAATTAAATATCATTTTTATAAACAACGACTCAATAATAAATAGCGAGTATTCATCCAAGATATAATAATTAAATTGAAAACGTAATATATGCGGAGATTAAAAGACAATGCACATTATATCGAGTTTCGCGCACCGATACTTCAAGTTAAAAAAATCTACGATAATGCATAGCGTAATAGATTTCGATTTTTCCCAACGTAATAAAGCGTAAATATGCCATGTATGGAAAATACAACGAAAATGAAATATTTTTCACGTTAGCTGTCATCGGAGTTTGAAAAAAAGTGAAATGCTAAATTTTATTATTGTTTGACACAGAAAATATCTATAACAACTCTCCAACTCATGCAAGTGAACTTTTTGGCAACGTTGGTTCCACGCCAGAAATGAGCCGACGATGAATAATATCTCAAAGCAACGACCCTGAATGCGCATTTTGCGAAGTTGGCACATGGAACTTGCACCAGCGAAAAACACCCAAAGAAATATATCTTATATTTCACTTTTCCTTGTTATTGAATCTAAAGATCACGAATTCCAACGCAAAAAACATTCCTCCATTTATATTATCACAATTCATCTTTCCTTTGCAAAGCACTACATAAACGAACCGATCGAAAATTCAAAAATCAAAAGTAAACCGTAGCCCTTATGTAACACTCGAGCAACTCAAGTGGCGCGCATGCATCCATCAATCAATCACAGCACGTCACAATTTTCCACTTTGCAAGCTCTCGTTAATACCGAAAATTCGCGCGAGCATCGAGGCTTCCTGCTGGCTGGAACTGCTGCATCCCATTCCACGGCTGACGAAGCATTTTCACGCCGATAGATAAAATTAAAAAAAAAATCGCTCGTCAAGGTGTGGAAGGTTTACATTGCAATAACACCGCGCTTCAAAGTACAACGCGCGACTGACTGACTGCAGCTGCCGATCTACTATTGACACAGAATAGACTTGGCTCCGTCGCCCGTCACCTTACACCTTTTATTCGCTCGTTTTCTATAAATGCGAGTAGAGCGCTCTCGGCGCTATACGTATATATACATTTTTTTTATACTTCTATCCGAGGAGTGTCTGGATGTATTGGATTCTTTCGAGCTTTGCGGGTCAATTTCAATGTGACATTGTTTTCTCAAGAATAACTTATTTCATTATTCGATTGGATTTAATGTCGACATTAAATTTTTGTGTAGATTAGGGTCAATTGAAAATATTAAGAGTCTCTTCGTGTAGAATTGAAGAAGCTATGTTGGGAGGTCAAAAAAAACGCACTGAGCATATTTTAAGAGCAAGTATTTTTAGCGGTGACAATCTAATTATATTATTTAAAACAAACTCACAATGATTGATGGTTATCGATGATGATGATTGAACATAGCAAATTAATGTTTCTCTTTGAACGTTTATTTTTTTGGTATAATGAAGGTTTGTCAATTTATACATTTAAAAACATTAATAAACCCCGTTTTTCTAAATCAGTTGTATCATTAGACATTTTTTGTTGTTTACATTGACTTTCTGAGAAAAAAAAATCGAGTGTGCGAATAGTGCGCTATTTTATTCAGCAAGTGTTACGAAACCCTCAAGAGACGATCGCGGGTGTACAGAGGTTGTTATTCTTCACTTAGCAGCGCACATGCGGAGAGCATATCTCTTTATGAAGTAATAAAGACAGATCGAATGCCGTCTCGACGCTTGAATTATATATGTCTTGAATTTCAATTGACGCTTGTTTAATTACATTCAATTGAATTCGTAAAAACCATCGTATATTCATCATAAATAATCTTCTTATAAATATACAAACAAAATTTGTTTTGAAAATGTTGAATACCAGAAGCACTGAAAGTCCCCCAAGATAAACCTAAATATTAATAGATGACACATTTCAGTATACACATAGCCGCGAGAGCACGTTTAAACGTCTTTTTATTTTTGGTATAAGCGCACACACGATTTACAGGATAATCTTGTCGCGTCTAATCTAGGCAGCTCGATTCAAAAATAGTTCGTGTTCCGGTAAACTAAGGGATAATAAACTGCGTCTTCGTATAGTCGCGCGACTGCACGAGATAAAATTAATCCGCCCTGGTAAACCTCCTAAAAACGACATTTTATCTCATCACAGAATTCAAGAAACTTCATCAAATATAAATAGAAGAGAACAAACAATTGAATTTTCTTTGTTATCTTCTCGCTGTACAGAATTAAACGTTGTATTCGAAATAATTGATAATAAATTTTCACTGAAAATTGTCTCTGACGATATTTGCGAGTCACAGCTGGTTTACTTGGCTGCGGTCAGACTATCATTAATCATTTTAACTGCACGGTCCGTGTCGCCCGTCGTATACAGGCTATGCTCTGCGCACCAAATAAATTCTAATTAAAAGTTCGCGCCGAAGTGTGCATTGATAGAGTTATAAACCGAAATTCTAAAACCTAAATTTCGCCGATTTTTGTACTTCTATTACTTGCACTCTAAGCCATTAATAACGTAATATTCTGGTTTTCCACGCACCGCCCTATTATTAAAAAAAATTAATATTTCGAAAGGTAGATGCGATGCATTAACAACAGTACAAAAATTACATGATCTAATTCGATCCGATTCCTCGAAGTCGTTCGATAGATGGACCTAGAATGTCGGCAAGTCAAAGCTCGTCTGCTGACACCGGACGAGAAAAGTCAGGCTTGAGATTCTTATAGTCTAGCAATTCGTGTCACGCCCGTGAGTCTACAATAGTAGACGCACAGAAGAAGTAAAGAAAATACAGCGAGTCTCCTGGCGCTAAGAGCTTTATATAAACTTTCATAAAATACGAAGACTATATAGATACTCGCTACATATATCTTTCGGGTGCGCTGTATGCTAAAGATCAGATAAGTTGATTCGAGGCCTATTTCGAAATACTCTGGTCGATTATAAGCGAGAAGAATTAGAGCAAGGGATAATGCTATTTCATCGAATGTATATATACTTGTTCCGTTGGAGTGAAGATCGATGATCGGTAAAGCTTGCCAGATCCATAATGTCGAACACACATCGTCTGGCACTCGATTGGGCAAAATTCAAATATACTCTGTTTTACCCGAGGCTGATCGATTCCAAATTAGCAATATATTCAATTAAACGTGGTAACAGTTCAACTTCCCAATTTTTGCAACCAATATAGATTTCTTGAGTCGCGCAATACGCGAAAACCTTATTTACTAATTTTGTCGTTTCATAATTTTGGAAGGCTAAGAGCGATTTTGATGAAACTTGGTGTCTGGACTCTAACCAGTATGTCCATCAGCGATCTAATAAACCTCTGGACTCCGCCGAGTCTGTCAGAAATTCGGTCTGTCAGTTTCAGCGTCATTATATACATGCAAGCACGTCTTGCCTTGCACAGAGCGAAAGCACAAGTGAGAGGTCTAATAAAAACTGACTTTCGTTTCCGTTTTACCGCTCGTTAACATTGGCTTTTATTACCGAGGGCTTGAGAAGCTGCGGGTGCTAATACAATTAGCCAACGACCAATTTGATTATGCTATTAAATTGTTTCATAGCTCATTGTTATAGTTGCTTCAGTATTGATATTTGTTTACATCGATTAGTCGTGTAGCTTTGTTGAAAGTATCATCCATTGACTCATTAAAAACTGTGTCATTGACATTATCGAGCTTTTCCAAGACAACAAAAATCAAAAAGAACTGCACGCATGATTCATCTCAAACGAAGTATACAATACAAAAAAAAACAAACAAATAAGTTTTAAAAATATCCAACAAAAGTTAAAATAACACAAAACGTTCTTTTCCCGAAATTTATCCAAGTCTCCTGCCAAAATTTGCTCGCAAAATAAGACCATCGCTCACCCCTACACGTCCTACTCTAGTAACAACGACGACCGGCGGTGTAGAGACAATCTCTCCTGCACCCAACGATGATAATAATAACGAGCGTCGCGTTAATACGCTTGAGTTAACTCTCCGTCCGTAGAGTGCTATATATCACCGCGCGTATACATACACTTCGCGGATGTGTCCAATGATCTAAGTATATAATAAACGCGCGCGCGCGGGAAAATTTGCACGCTTGGAAATTGAAGAAAGAAAAAGAAAGAAGTCAGTCAACTCGCGCGAGTATATATATCTCTAATATTAAACGAAAAGAAACGTCGGCAACTGATAATAGTAAGATAAAAATATCGCGGTGGCGATGAGAGGCCGTTCGCTAGTGAAGAGAGAAGCCGCGGCTATTTTCAGTCTCGAAGCTCTATATACTTGAAAGTTTGAGAGCCGCCGCCGCGAGAGTGCAAGATAAGCTTCCATTGGTTCAACCTTCAGCCTCAACTCATCGGACGAATTTATTAAATAATCGTTTCGTGCGTGCTGCAGCGTAAATATAACGTTCGCTCTCGTGTATCGAACAATGCGCGTGTAAGAAAAAAAAATAGAAAGTCGTTAAACGGAAAATTACCGACACTTCCCGTCGAAGCTATTAATGGAGGGGGGGAATGATATATCAGTCTATTGATCTTGATAAGCTTCATTGACGATTGGATTGTATCCCTTCGCTCGAAAGGGTTTCATATCGGAAAGGAAGAGGAGAGAGAGAGAAAAAAGCGCTCGTATGTGTACAAGACGATTCTATTGTTCTCGCTCGAGCACCGTGACGTTTAGCCAATGAAACGATGCATCCTGAAGCGACAAATTACATATACGTATATATAGAGTTCGATATCATTTTATAATTGGCCGGACGATGATGGAGAAAGAGAGGAAGTAATCTGTGATAATTGTAACCCTTTGCGCGTGCGAGTTATTTGTTATTATAGCTGACGATTATGTAGGCCGATGCGTGTGATAGTTTGCAATCGAGACTGTAGGTATAGATAATAATTTTTTGTTTGTTAAAATCATACTCACCATTAACCACTGTCTGATCCATGGTTGGAAGCTTTGGAATTGGAGTGTTGGTACTGAAAAAAAAAACAATTAAAAAATTCAACATAATTATTAAAAAGCATTGAAAAAAATATTCGCAACATACAAACAATCACCATCGTGAAAAAAAATCGCATCAAAGAAACTGTCAAACTCATTGTTTATACTCGACGACGACGCACGAATAATCCTCGTGCTGGCATGTTTTGATAAGGGATGAAAGTAACAAATGACACGATGTGCGACGAATATGGAGTTCTAAGAATCCTTGTGTGGGCTTTATTCGACTTAGAAAGAAAAAAAAGAAGAAATCGTCGCCTGCAAGTTGCTGGAGAGCACTTGCAAGTATATAAAGCTTGGCCGCTATGTTGTTTGGGCAAAGTGCCGCCTCTCTCTCTCTCTCTCTATCTCTAAGACAACTGAAATAGCCATCGAGCCGAAATAGCCTTGCGCGGCATTTTAATGAGACGCAATTTGTCGTATAGCACATGTAAATTGCACTTCAACACTCGAATTTTACAGAATTTCTCCGTAGGAGAGTTAATTTTTTCCCGATTAGATAACAGCTTATCAATCCGACGATCATTATCATCGTCACATCCCGTTCGTGTCATTGGCATCCGCGCAAAGCTGCCCACGCACGAGTGCTATATAAAAGCTTCCTGCGCGCGCGCGATAATATACGCGGACGGATATGCCGTGCACACTTCACGTGTCTGTGTGTGTGTGCGTGACGTTGAGAGCCCTTATTTTACCCATATAACAGAAGGGGGCTTTTAAAAATAGTCCCTCAGAAATCTGACCGCGAGCTTCCTGCGCTTGCTGTATAGTATAACTCATCTCTCTCTCTCCAGACGCAAGAGCTTTTATATATATATATATATATACGTGTACTACTTATATTTTCTTGGATGCGAGACATAATATCGTACAACCTTAATTTGGATGAATGACTGAGTACGCGATGAGTTGTTGTTGCGAGACAAATGAAAGGACTGTCTGTGGTTTCAATTTCTGTAAGAGAAAGAGATGCTGCGAGAATTTATTACCATTCGCTTGCAGTTATGTGGAATGTCGTATTTTATTAACATGCAGATTGATGTTAAGTTTGAGCAAAACGTTGTTTGTTTTTTTTTTTTTTTCAAATTGCATGTCCGTAATACTACAGAGATGGTAATTGAAATGCGAGTTTAACAGACTATTGTGTGTTCGTGAACTTTCGAAGTATAAGCTACAATTATTTTTACTGCGCTAAACAACAGCTGCAGTTTAGTATTTTTGGACTCGAACAATTTCGTTATCGACAGTCGTAAAGTTCCTCTTCTCATTTGCTTTATTCTTGGTTTATTGCATTTTTAACAAGTATATTACTTAGTCTATCTTGATTTTCAAATAGATGAGAAATTAACTGACATACATTCATTTTAATAATCGACTAATTAATATATATTTTTCCCACTAATCCTCAATGGTAAGCTAATGTACAAGATCAATTGGTAATTATCAATTCTAGAATAATTCAAAATGCAAATGATTAACCAATGCCGTACGTAACAAAGTCCATCTGAATCTCACGAAAGAATATAATACCACGGTCAATAGTTAAGACAAGGTCCTCGCGAACACCTCTGACATTGCACTCTTTCATTAGCCTTGAAAAGCTCCTTCGCAGCTCGCGAAATCCATACAGTCGCGTGCTATTGCACTTAACGCTTGCAAGCTCGAGCTTCCTATACTGCACACAGCTGAAACGAACGTAAGCACGTGCAACGCATGCGCAATCTCTCGCGTTGTTTGTTTCTATCCGAACTGTGTTTATATACTCTCGAGTGTATTGCGCGCGAAAAAAAAAAAGACGAGAGGAGAAGCCGAACAAACGATGCAATTATAATCAATCGATCGTTTCTTCGACTATATATCTCTGGCAAATCTCGGATCGCTTCTGACGTCATCGAGCGCGAAAAAAGAAGAAAAAAAAAACAGAGAAGAAGAGGGGAGGCTGCCGCGTGTTAGTGATCAATATCCAACGAGGGCAAGAGGAGAGCTTTATTGTGTGGTCCAAGTCGCGATGCTGCGCTGCGGTAATATGCGTGAGAACAGACGCGCAGTAGCAAATACTACGCGTCCGTCGTCGTTGTGTCTCTTTCCAACTTTGGCGTAATATGCTATATAGTATATTTGCATTTGAATTTTAAATCGACCTCGCGTTAATTCGATGCGTTATTGCCACCACGCGAATCTAGTTTTCTGTTTTTGGGTTTTGATGCGCAATTGAGGAACGATGATGAATAGAGCATTACGTGTTTGATACGATTAGTCGTGCTGAAGGGATTACTAATAAAAAGGTGTAATAATGAGTTTAATCGATTATCATCTGAAGTCAGGAGTTACTTTGAAAATGAAAACGAATAAAATCTGAAAAACAATGTTTACGATGATCAAATGAATAGAAATAAATATCATTACCTGATTCATTCTCAGAATCCTATATATCCCATCCAAAATTCCCCTGATCGCCGTACACCGAACGAATTAAAATTCCGTGTGATGTATATACACACACACACTAAACGTCGAACGATGCCGCAGAGAAGCTTTATTATCTTTTACCGGGTATATAGTGCCGGAGCAAGTAGGCCGGTTAAACGAATTACGCGACGTGCCGGTCGAATAATTAAGCCTAATCGAAAGAATTACCGCTGTGTTTTACGGTTCGTTAGACGTCCGAGCGAGCACCTCTCGCTCGACTTTTGCAACTGCATCTATCTGCGCTTCATTGTCTCTTAGTTTTATCTTATATGTGTGTCGCGCGATGCACTTTGCTATACTATAGTGAGCGTATAGGTGTGTACGTTTTTTTTTGTGCGCGAGTGGAGGAAAAAAAAACTCGAAAAATCACGGTGACGATATGGCAATCGGTGTGTGGTCACGTGGCACACGTGGGACGGTGTATCACCTGTAGAGCGAATGGCAATAGGCGATAAATCAAACTTGGTTTTCACTTCCGAGAGCAGATCGAGCTCTGATTAATCCAGTTCGTAAATAGTGGTTTGGAGTAATTATGAATGATTGCGAAAAGTTGTGCTGTTCCTAGATGATGTCGGTTGAATGTGAAAGTAAATAAATGGCGGGATGGTTTTTTTTATTAATATTTGATTGAGATTAAAGAATATTATGAATCATGCGTTGATCTTTAACATGAGTAATTTGTAAGAATTTGATAAAGAATGTATCATGAACAAGTGATCGGTTAATGTCTAATGTTTGTTACGATTTAATGATAATTCTATTTCTATTATCGTAAATGTGCTAAGTTTGACCCATACAATTTGAATAGGTATTAACGATTGAGTTTTATTTTTGGAATGAAATACCTTTAAATAGCTCTCTAAAGCCAGTATATATTTATAGAGATATATTGTGAGTCAGTATATAAATATTATTTCGATGCCTACGTGATACTTTGTACGAGAAAGTATCTATCAATTATTCTTGGCTACAACTTCTCATAAGTAAAAATCAAAAGATTACAAAAAAATAAAAATTAGACCACTTGAAATATTCAATTTCGTATGTAAAAGTACAGTTTGAATTTATTAAAAGTTGTAAACTGTATCAAGAATGTTCCAAATCTTCAATCTTTATCTCAAAAACGAAACAACAAAGACATAGACTCAACGCAAACCATCTTATCGGAAAACCACGAAAACTTACTTTTTGAATGGGCTATAAGCACTGCCCCACAAGCTTCCTTTGCCAGGCGAAGGAGGGCTACTCGGAGCGCTATTGGAGTATCCGAAACCGCTGAAAAACATCTTGTCCAGCTGTGTCGTTTGTAAAAGAATAGTAAACAAACTACAGAGAATTCGCGATAAAGCGTATATACGTATATGTATATATCTAAATTAAAAGCAAGTCTTAAGATTAATACTGCTGCAATTCAATTTCTTGTACTATTGCACAGGTATTTTTTTTTTTTTGGCAGGGATTTATAGAGATATTTTGGCGCGTTTGATACAGCGTATATAAGTCAGTCTTACGTAATTCACTTTGCAAGTACGTAAAATCGGACGGATTTTTTTTTTCTTGTAAAAAGAAAAAAAAAATAATCGCACGCACGACACAATCGACAACACTGCAGTAGTAGTATAAAACCCAGAGTACATATACAGTGAGTCAACAGCAGCAGTATAGAAGAGAGTGTACAAGATAAGAGAAGTGTTCGATACTTCCTTCGGAATTAACACTTCATCACACGCGCGCACTGTCCAAAATCAAAATTAAAGAAAAGAAAACAACGTTTCCGTCGTTTTTTTTTTTACACTAAATAGTTTCTTCTTTTTTTTTTGCACTATACGGAGAATTTATCTCTCTTGATCGTCATCCACGAGTAAAGGAACTTCTTCTTGACGAACGGCCTCGTGCGTCCCATTGTCTGACAAAAAAAAGTCCAAAATACTCTCTCACAGCGACATGATATTTGGTCCAGTTGAGCACACGGCAGGGAGTCTCCGACAAACAGATAAAAATTGTGTACGTACTCCCGCGCTCTAATCGAGAAAGATGATAAAAGACAACTGAGAGAGAGAGTGAGAGTGATGCTGACAAGACGCGTGATGCGCGCGCCTCGGGCCAGAAACGACTACTGAACGTAAACGCGCGCGCGGGGCGAAGCACACACTAATATACACAGATATCACACATACACACACGAGCCGAGAACGAAAGCTAAAAGAGAGGGGGTGCAAGCTGCGCGGCATGACCCCACCGACACTCTCTCGTATATACTGAGAAGAAAGGAGCCTGTTTTTCTCTTGAGGGATGCTGCTGCCTCTGTACAGCTGCGAGACTCATGTGCGGCTTTTTTTTTTCTTTTTATTCTTCTTTTGTTGCAGGATGCATTCACTTTTATATTCTATGATCCCTCTTTTTTTTGTGCGATCGTTTCCTCTACTCTTGATGAGTTTTTTTTTTGTGGCAGGTTTATTGCTGGGCGAGCGGGTTTGAAGGATGTTGCAATGCATATGAGTAAAGTTGAAGTGTGTCTCAGCAGGTATCAATTTTTTTTTCCCCAACAGTAGCTCTGTTGTTCGTGGGGCATGTATCTACTGTATTTAACTTCGGATGATGATAATTAATTCGAAAGAAAAAAAAGATTCTGTAGATATACAGCGATTGAAAGGTTGTAATTGAAATAGAATGAAACGCAAAAATTAATTCACAAGAAGTGAATTTTTTGTGTTGTATGATAATTATTTACATCTATACGTTTTATCAACTACCTAAAAATAGTCTGAGTATTTTCTTCGATACAGTATACGCACGATTGATGCTGCGAAGTAACTTAGAGAAAAGAAAAATAGACGATTTTAGAGTCGGAACTACTTAAAAGAAGAAAACATCTGTTTCCGGTGTACAGTGTCATTTCCATGTGGAATTAAAAGAAGAGGCGCGCCTCGCAGTACATAAATACAGTTTCTCGAACGCTTTGCTGGAAAGTCACTGACGGCATGATGACCTTTCACCTCGACTTCATAGATATGGTTTTTATTGCAATACATAAAGCGAACGAGCGAATCGAACTAATCAATTCACGAGCGGTCAAAGTAAATCAGGCGCGTTACATTGACTGCGATTGCGTGAAGTTATGAGTGTTCGATCATCGTTTCTTACGAAGTATACAATCAATACTCAATATATAATGTACAGTCGTTAGGGATAATTTTTGCTGAGCATTTGTTTTCTCAAAATAAATTTTCAGCCAGGTCAATGACTGCCAAACGGAAAAATTATGTGACTGCATTTTGCTTTAATACAATTTTATTTTTTTTATTTATGTACCCCGTGCAAAAAATAATTTGATAAACGGGTTTTACTAATGGAAATTTTAAAAAGTTAAAAACTTCATCTATACAAGACTCCGATCAATTGTTTAAAGACATTTCATATTTTTTAAATACGTGAAGACATTATTCACGTGATTAATATTAATTTAATATAAATTGAATAAACTGTCCAGTTTACCGGATAACAGGAAAAAGGTATTATTAGTTTCAATAAATAAGAATTTTTAACTGTATAACTGAAAAATCATTTTAGTCGATTCGATTCGGTATTCAGGTCAACATAAATTTTAGAATCTAAAAATACAAATGCAGCAAATATCACAAACAACTCATTGCTCCAATCAAACACTCTTGTTTCATTGAAAGAAAGTTATCAATTATTCGCAGGTAATGAAATGTGAATTTTCGTCTCAATTCGCGAATCTTCATCCAAATTATTGAAGTAAATAAATAAGCAGAGCAATAAAATATTATTACTACTTATTTTTAGTACCTTCACCATGAAAAGTGCGAATTGAAATTTCGTAATAATGTCAAATCAAAACAAGATACCGTAGGACAGATAGCAGCAATGCAACAAACAATGCATCTCAAGAAATTTGAGAACGGCTGGAAAAGTGCATTTCATAACCGAATATCTCTGCGCGGCAGTTATACTCTCAGTCCCACGCGTCGTCGTCGTTGGCCATTTCACCGGGTGTAAAAATAACGGTCGCAACACCGTGCCAAGCGAGCGAGGGGAGAGAGAGAAAGAGAGAGAGAGTGCGTGCAGAGGCCAAAGGGATCCAGACTCTCCGCGGCATCATATAATAGGTCTAACTATAACTATGCAACAACGTATATACCTAAAAATGAAAGATGCAACACTCACCAATCCAACACACTGGTCGAGACGATGGTGTCGTCCGGAAAATCAGCCATGGCTGCCACGAATTTTTTCACACCGATTTTCCAACAAACACTTTTTGACAGTAGTTACGCGCGCATAGCAATTGCAAAACAATGATCTAGCGTCGTACAACACGCTGACTCCTGTCTGGCTCTCTCAACCGTCGTCCGCTCGTCTGGGCAAAATTCAAAACAATGATTCCTAATGCGCCCGCGTACCGTCGTGTGGCGCTTTATAAAAATGAGCTGGCTTTTCATTGGTTGATTCTATCATGGCCAAAAGTAGTGGATCGTTTTGCGGGCAATTTGAACGAATTATTTTCTGGAAGTTTGTTCATTTGAAAATTATTAGTTTTGATTTGAATTTTCTTCATTGAATATTAATAATGATATCGCGGCTCGTAACCTACACGCGTGTGGTTGAAAAGCGTCTTCCGATATCTCGTTGATAATCACTTTTTTTTTCGTTAACCTCTTCCATTTCGTACTTGTTACCAATCATATGTTAAATGTTTGTTTTTATTTCGATAAAGTGTCAAAATTATCTGTAATAATAGTCGACAAAATGTCTCGTGAATATCTCGAAGTGGCTATAAAAGTACTATTAGTAATATTAGTATTCATCCTGTGCAACGCTCTGGCCTGTAAATTGGTGTACGCGATAATGTGGATTCTATTAATACTAGTTGGTTCTAAAGTATTGTTCGAGACAGTACTGCCGTGATAAGACAAAAAGTTTTTTTTTCTCATCGAACCGCGTGTGCGCTCGTATCGACCAAAGGCGTGAGTGGTGGTGGGTGGACGGACCTTGTCGACTGCAGGCGACAGCAGAGACAATGCTCACGCACACATACTACATACACTACTACATACTTTATGCACGCACACAGGCTCAGCGACGCCGCGAGTCAGTCTCACATGCACGTTGACGCTATGTGCCTCGGCGAGAAAACGTATACACAGAATATTGTAAGAGTTAGTGCGGAAAGTAGCAGCGGCCTTATCCCGTCGACGACGATAAGCGGCGGCGGCTAATTGCCACATAGCAATGGGTGCTAGTCAATGTCCAAGCGAACGTTTTTATTAGTGACTTGAAGGGCGCGAGTGCTTATAGTTCCTGCCGTGAGTTTGTCTGCTTTCTGTCTGTCGTGTGTGACAGCAGGCGCGCGTGACGTTGACAGGTGGTTGAGTGCAGTCGACACTCCCTTTCTCCCTCTCGCCCCGAAAAAATTAATTAAATTATCTGTTGGCATCATGTTCGCTAATTTGAAGAACAAAATTAAAGAAGAAATTGGCAGTGACGTGTCCACTGTTGTCAGGAATGCTGGAACTGTTCGTACACTCAATAACAGACATTTCTCTCAGGTACGTATTGTCTATGAACTAGTTCTGTTTCTAGAGAATCAATATCCATTGTTCGATTCCTCATTACAGAGATAAGTTTTGCTTCTCGAGGGCAATAGACATTAAACTTGTTCGTTATCTTTGCAGACTGGTTCAACTAGCAGCGTGAGTGGTTCTCAGATTTCACTGGATGGATCCAGAGAAGACAACGCATCTCCCTCACCCTCTAATCGGTTAAAGAGAGAAAATAGTTTTGAACTGAAGCTTGTCGATGGCACACCGTTGAACTCAAAGGATATCAAACGACTGGAAAGCAGGGAAGATGAATGGAGGAAAAGATTGCAGAAAAGGGAAGCTGAAATGCTCAAGAGAATGGAAAAGAAGGAAGAGGAGTTTAGAATAAAAATACTTGAGAAAGAAAAAGATTGGAAGAAACTTGTTGAAAAACACGAGAAAGAAAAGGCAAAACTGGTACAGGATAGACTGAAAGCTGAAAGCGCAATGAATTCTCTTGAAGTAGCTCTCAACGATGCTGAAGGTATTTAATGCTATTCTTAAATTCTCAGAAGTTTTGTATAATTAATATAATAATTTATGTATAATATCAAACCAGCTCATTTTTTATTCTTATAATAAATTTGATTAAAATGTTAATGATTGCAACAATGTAAAAATTGATTTAATATTTCTTTTACAGAATACAAAAAGAAGCTCTACAGTTTCCAAGAAAATGCAGAGCAGATAGAAGGATTTCAAACACAAGAAATGGCCAAAATAAAGCATCTGGTGAGTATTGTTTAAGTTGCGGTATTTTACTTCAAGTATTCACAATGTAATGTTGAACAAATTTTTTAGTTACTTGCCAAAGAACAGGAACTTGATGACAAGTCTCAGCGTCTTAGAAATGCATGCACAGAAATAGAAAATTTAAAAACAGAACTGTCTAGGCTAAGAAGATACGAAGATGAACTGAATAACGTACAAGTAAGTGTAACGATACAAATCAATTTATCCATTCAGTTTTAACACTGCTGTGTGCACTTGAACACAACTCTGAATGTTAGTTTATAGTAGCTGTTTTACTAGTAATATTTCTACGTATGCGTTTTTCAAACATACGTTGAAAATTACTATACACATGCATAATACGTTACTAGGTTACAAATTGCAGCAAGGATTAGTACACTATGCATAATAGTGTTCTTTCGCATTTTTTATGTTACACATTAATTTTTCTTTAGTTTCTAAAAAAATTAATTCAAACGTTTTATTTATTTTTTTCTGCTTTGTGTTTTGTCATAGTATGTTTTTCTGCACTTTTTTTCCCTTCCCTTCTGCCACAATCCCAATAATAATACTCTTTCCTTTTAACACGTCATATCACAGTCGGGACTTTTTATGAAGGTCACTCAATGTGGCTGTGAACACATGTTCCATCTCTTAAAAATGTTTTTGTCAGAACGAATTTTTACCGTTGAAGTACTCTGATTTGTACCGTGAACGTTCTGATAAAAGCGATTTTTTAGAGTTGTGGATCATACAAATTTTGCGCAATCGTTAGTGTGGAAAAAAAGCATGAAGATTTGGTACTGAAGATTTTTCGGAGAAAGAGAATATAGCGGAAAGTACCGTTTATTCACTGCTACTGCTGCCGCTCGAGGTATGTCTTTACAGCTTAGCTGCTAATTTGCTTAATTTCAATAAGTAATGATAAGCATAAGTTACGTCATTAACATTAAACATTTTTCAATTTAATTCTGTTATTATACTTATCAGTAACTTAATCAATTTTTTACTGTGATGTTTGCAACAAATTTCTCCAATGCTTCTGGGTTTGTATTATTTCTCTGGCTTCTTCAAACTCTCTGCTTTAAAAATAAGTACTGTCAAAGTAAAAGCTACAACGAACACTTCCTGATGTTTGTTAGCATTGATACTGCAGCGTATGGAGTATTGTCCGATCCCGGAGTATTTCATATTGTAACATTGATATTTTCAATTTCAGGACGAAATGGAATCCTTGAGGCACTCGACGCAACGCGAGCGAGCTCAAATGTCTAGTCAATTAGCTCGAACCGAGGAAGAAGTACGACATCTCCGAGACAAAGTATTCGTCCTGGAGCAAAGAGCAATTGCAGCAGGCGACCAAGTGACGGTCGACGACCGAATAGCCGACCTGATGCGCGAGAGGATGCTTCTAGAGCGAAAGCTCGAGGAAGCTCACCTCCACCTGTCAGACATAAAGACCAGCTGGTCTGGTAAAATATCGAGTCTAGAGACTCAAGTTGGCAGATTGAGTAGACAGGCAGGCGAGGAAGGTTTGGAAAGGAGACGAGTGGAGCAAGAGAGCGACTCGCTGAAACAGAGAATCAAGGATCTCGAGGCTGAAATTGAGGTGAACAATGTGGTAATGGCTACGAAAGATGCTAAGCTTTTGCGCATGGCTGAGGACATCGATGAGATGGCCACGGAATTGAAAGAGCTTAGGGCCAACGTTGACGACGAGGTCGAGGAGTTCAAGCGACAAGTCGTGAGTTTCCCGTGATGACGATCATTCACAAGTGAACGTGTGCATGGACCCGATCCTAACCCGAGTTCTATTTCGGATTTGGCATACGTTTGACCTGTCTAGCATGGTTAACAGACATGATAGACACCTATCTATACCTCTTTTGTCAATTGCAGCACAAGAACACGTTTATTTGTCTTTCTTTTTCTTTTCTTTCTAGGAATACTGAGGTCCATTTTTGTTCGGCGTGATATCCACATTCCATCCTGACTAAACCAAAAAAAAGTGCCTTGTTCCCTTTTCAATGATTTTATTTTGTTGAGCACGTTTCAATATATTAACTATTATGTTAAATATTTGTTTGATTGACAATGTAAGATATTTTCAAGAACGTCCTTACTTTGTAAGTGCATGCGCTTAAGATGCTTTTTGCTTAGCAATCATCTTTATATGTTTTTTTTGTTATTCTCAAACTTTTTATGTACTTTTATCCTACTTTATCCTGAAGCATGACGTGAAATGAAAGCAAACAAGCACTTTTTCACGATAATTTCAGTTTTGCTATTACCTTTTTTCATTATTACTATTAATTTAATGTAAGTCGTCATATTGTTGTTCTACAATATGTATAGTTCATTGTACTTATAATTTTTGAATAAAGAAAACCAAATCAATTGTACATGTTTCTTTTTTAGACCCTATTTGTTTTATCTTTATTGTTCGTATCTTTGTTCTTCTTTTTGTATTTGTTTAATGCTGAACATAAGATCGCTTTTTTTAAATATAGCACACAAAATTCTTTTCTACATACAATTTTTATGTAGAAAACTTTTAGTAACAATATTTTGACTTTTAAGAGTAGAAAAACAAATGTAAAAAGTAATATTTTTCATCATCAGGAAAACTCATCTCAAGAAATCGAACAACAGCAGTTACGTCTGGAAGAGGCTCAAAGCACACTCACAACGAAAGAAACCGAATTATCCGAAACAAAATCGAATTACGAAGCAGAAAAGTCCAGAAATTTACTTCTACAGTTGGAAATTGAGAGGTTGAAAAGAGAATTGGAATCTGAAAAGGAGGTCAAAACTAACATAAATGTGAATTTGGAAAAAGAGAGAACTGAAAAAGATTCTGCACTGCTTCGAACGGCACAAATTTCTCAAGAAATCCAAATTGCAAAGCAGGAAACCAAAACGCAAGAGTTGGAAAATGCGGAATTACAAACGCGATTGGAAAATCTGGAGGATACTTTGAGAAATAAGTGCAAAGACGTCGACGATATCACTAAAAAATTGGACGATGCTCTAAAAAGGATTCAAGACTTTGAGCACATACAATCTGATACGGAAACTCTGCAGGGCAATGAAAAGACGTTGAAAACAAACTTGTCGGATTTGGAAGAGCAGTTGAATGAAAAAAATAAGGTAAATAAAAATTCGTAAATAAATTTTGATTCAAATGAACGATGGTAAGCATTGCCGCATTTTTGGCTAAAAATCAAATAAAAAAAATTTCAGACTATCAAAGTACTTCAGCAGCGGTTAGCAGATATGAAAAAGACTCTTCAGAGAGAATTAAGAGTTCCTTCATCTTCGCTAGATAGCGATGCCGAGCAATCCGCGGCCATTCTCAACCCCAGTTCATCAAAAACCGTCACTGCCAAGCAAAATAACGTGAAAGAAGAGGACGTCAACTTTAAATACCTCAAGCACGTTCTCATTAAGTTTCTCACCAGTCGAGAATACGAGGTGACACTTGTTTCACATTAGCTGATATATTGACACAGAATGAATCATAAGTTAAACTTGTGTCTCTATTCTAGGCGTTACACTTGACGAGAGCGGTGGCGACGCTTCTGCACTTTTCCCCAGAAGAGGAGAGACTGCTGCAAGAGACACTAGAATGGAAAATGTCTTGGTTTGGCACTAAACCCAATCTGGGCATTGGTCAAACGGCAAAAGCCATTCCTCCAAGCTGATAGTGGATTACCTCTTATTTTTAGCTTCGAGGTGATCTTAAATTGTTACATCTATAAAATGGACGTTATCCACTCTTTCAAGCGAGAAAGAGAGAGAGAGAGAGAGAGAAGAGATCCCGTAATTGTGGCAGAAAATACCTCTGATTGATCGAGGTGATATGGTTGCGCTTTGTTGAAAATTACAAGTAATAATCGGTGAGCAGTTTAACGTGTTAAATTGTTACTATTTTTGTAATAAAAATAACCATTCTGACGAACAGTTTTAAATAGTCGATTTTTAAAGTCGGCTCTTGCTTACGTAGCGTTTGAAAGATATGCTTTATACTTTGACCTCGCGCGAATGACAAAGATATAATACAATCATGTTTTTAGGTCAGCGTGCACGTGTGTAACTTATTAATTAGTAACGTTGAAACAGTGATATGATTTTTATTTATTAATAACTACGAAAAATCTATGCCATAATTGTAAATATTTAGTGAAAAACGCATGGAACGAATTATAATTTTACTTAAAGGTCACTATATCAGCTTTTATTAAGATACAAATTTCCGCTCGAAAATCACAGTATTGTAGATATAGAAAATTTTATAGAGGAAATTAATGATACGGCTTATAGTTCTCTTTCCAGTAATATGCAGTGTCGCATATTTCTCAGCTTTGACGATTGAAACAAACCAAACACCTTTTGAAAAGTTGAAAAATAAAAGAAATGTGATATAAGTAATAACATAGCGAAACAAAATACTATGAAGGGTTGTGTGTTGAATGATAACACGGGCATGATTTAAATCATTCTTTATTTACATACAACAAAAATGTCAACAAATCACCCACATTCAGTCTTACCTTACACACTGTGATTTTTCTAATGCCTCGAGAAGTGATTTTGGTTAAATAAAAATCCCATACATCAAGTTTTTTTTTATTATTCACTCAACTTGTTCAGTTATAATCAAAATAATTAAGCAAATGGAAAGTAATATCTTTTTGGTCTAAATTCCATTGATTTTTAACATTATTTTACAGCTACGTCATTAAAAATGAATGACTCGATCGAGTTTACTTATATTTAAAAAAAAAACAAAAAAAGTTTGTAAAACCAGTAAACATTAAAGTTCATCTATTTATTGAAAGTAATGACGAGTAATTATTCTTTCCCCATTCACTTCTTATAACGGGCAAAATTACAAATCACCTACAAAAGATTTTTGAAATCTCACTAATTGACAATAATTTCTAAAGCCTTTCCCACCCGTTGATGTCACACTTCGCTCTTTTTATTTTATACAAGTTCGCAATTATTCCAACGTACACTCCCGTGTACTACGCATATATTTATATATACGGGTACGCACGTATAACGTGTATTGCCAGAAAGAAAACAAAAAAATTTCAGCTCGTTTCCGTTTTTATTTTAATTACATTTTGTCCCTATTAAAAAGTAAATATGACTCTTAGTTTATTTATATATATGCTTAGTAGTTAACTTGAAAATTCAAGTCAAGTACTCGATTCACCATCAAAGCTTTGCCACCGATATCTCAAGGATTCGGCGAGTCGAAAGTCGACAATTATAGTATCGATACAAGAATGCGATGATCGAGATTAGTATTGTTTTTATCTAATTACATTCTTGCAACTCAGTTAAAAACGACCAGTTTGTATTCAAACCATCAATGCAATTTTTCTAATCGAAATTTCAACTAAACATTCAATGTTGTTTGCAGAATGATTGCATGCTATAAGACTTTATGCGCATTAAATGATTGATAAATTTGTGAAAGTTATATCTAGCATAGGAAAAAAGAAAGAAAAGTATTCGATTAAGTAATTCAATCTGTTAGCTTCTGCAAAAGCTAATAGACCATTTGAAAGAAAGTAGTTGAATATTTATTTCTCAAAATAGATAACATGAAGCGACATCAACTGCCTACACTTGGGCGTACTTTCTGAAAGTATTTTATAAAGTAATGCATTCTACAAAAAAAACTTTAAAGCTTCATTTTTTTTTACTACAAAACGTGGTGAAATTTGAATGACTACCTAAATACATCATTTCGACGTAATACAAAAAACAAACGAACAAATATGCTAGGAGCATATGATTGTTGTAACATGATAAAAAAAACGATGCTCATTTAAAGCAACATATTGCCGCTCAATTATTCAATAATACGACGACAAACGCTTGAAACACAACATAGAATTCAACGAAATCATACTACCAACAAATTAATTATCGTTACGTAATTTCTCTAATTATCAACTCTCACGGAAAAAAGTAATGCTTTTTTCCGCCGTCGATATTAATCAAATGTTTCAAAAAACAATCAATTTTCATTTTTTCCATTCGATCAAAAATTTGCGTCAGCGTTGTGCATTTAACTAATAAAAGCGCACTTTAAGCGCAAATTGAATGACATTAATATCTCTCAAACAAAATATACATGCGCATATACGGTTATTATAGAATAAAAAGAGTATTCCTCGACATCGACATTCTTTTCGTGCATTATCATGATTTTTTTTTTCAATTTTCTTTTTGTCCGTGTTTTTTTTTTTCTTTTTCTTTTTCTTTTTTTTTTGAAGAAACGTTCGAGCTATAATTTATGACTTTTAGCGTCGATGAGTGATGAGTATTTTAGTAGAAATTTAATAGCTCGACGAGATACAATGTTCAAAACAAAAACAAAACAAACAAAAAAAATTAGTTAAAACGACTAGTACTAAGAATTCCCTCGCTCATTTTTTTTTTAATATTCCGCACTCGATTAAGGCTCGTCATCCAATATAATCATTGTATCATTCCCCCTCGATTTTCTTCTTCTTCAACTTCGTTTTTTTGTTTCTAAGTAAAATATCACACGCAAAGGTGCGCGCGCTCGTGCGTCGGAAATACTCGTATTTAACGACGCACAATATAGGCATACAAGTGTGTAACAAAGGCGCTATATTCCTTGTTTTTTTTTTTGTTGCTTTTTTCATTTTTTTATTTATCAAAGTCCTCGTAGTATGATGATGACGATGATGAAGATGACGAAGATGATGATTGGTCACTCGACCACTTTTTTTTTAGCGCACGCGAAAAAGGTAAGGTAATATGTATACATACCGCGATACGCGCAACCTATTTATACATAATATATTCATATTAGTGACCCACCACGCACAGCGGAGAAATTCCATGACAGGTGTTTGTATTTTGTTTTGTTTAAATCTACGTGTGAATAGATCGAGAGTGTGTTGTGTGTGTATTGAAAAACGTGCCACGCGTTTTTTTTTTAAATCCTTATTCATCAAAATTTTTGTTTAGCCGCACTACAGCTTAGCCGTTCCGGAGATGATTTCTTCGTATAGTTTCGGAGTGACCTCCACGTATTCCTTGTTGCCGGACCTGAAGTACACTTTGTCTTGGATTTTATTGGGATCGAAGCCCTCCTTCTGCAAATTGATTTTCTTCAGTTTGAACGTGCCAGTGAGTTCCAGCTCTTTGACGATTCGTAGGAATATCGGTCGAGCGTAGGACGGCAATGATTTGTCAAGACCCTCAGCGAGTGCCTTGAAGTCCAGCAGGCTGTCTGGATCGACGATCGCCGCCATTCCGGCACGTCCTTCCATTCCCGGCACCTATATTTTTTTTCAAAACATTCGACATTTAATAATTTTCAAGTTCCAAGTTTAATGTTAATCAATCTGACAATTATTTACCTGTACACCGTAGACTGTGGTGTCACGGTAGCCGGCTACGTTACTAACCACACCCTCGACTTCAGCAGTCGCCACATTCTCACCCTTCCATCGGAAGGTATCACCTGTCCTGTCTTTGAAGTAAAAGTAACCAAATTCATCTTGTACGAGGATATCACCTGAAATCATCCAAAACACTCTTTATTATAAGCGCGTTTTTGCAGATTAATTTTCAAAAAAGTATCACACTCACCAGTTATAAATGCTTTGTCGCCTTTGACAAACACATTTTCTATCGTCTTTTGCTTCGATGCTTCATTATCTAAATAGCCATTAAACTCTCTCGACGCGTTACCCTGCGCTATCAAGCCAATAAACATTCCAGGCTCATCTGAAAACGACAGCAAACAAAAAAGAATCATCACTCGAGATCTTCGTCGTTACGATAAAAAGAGAGAAAAAAAAAAAAAAAAAAAAACAGGATGCATACTTGGCTCGCAGCGTATGCAGAAGCCATCGGAACCTCTGATGGGCTCGTGAGTCTCCTGGTTAACGCGTATCACCGCAACTGGATGCAGCGATTTGGGTAGAATCGATGGCACGAAGCCAACTGCGCCGACGGTATTGTCGACGTTTACTAAAAATAACGATATCGCGCGAGAGTTACATCGATTGTTATCATCTCATGTCGTATACGAAACGAATTTTGAACGCTTACTAATGTTGGCGTTGCCCTCGCTCGAGCCGTAGACCTCGTTCACTTGCTTGATCTTGAATCTCTCGACAAAGTTCTTCCAGATCTGCGACCTCATGCCGTTACCGACCATCAATCTCACCGGGTGCATCGAATCTTCCGGCCGTGGTGGCGCCGACAGTAAATACCTGCACATCTCACCGATGTACTGGGATATCTGCAATTCATTGGCAATTTTACGATTTACAGTTGAAAATTATGCTTTTCTTTCATTTATAAATTTATTACCGTGCAGTTGTACTTGATACAGTCAGTCCAATACGCGGTCACGGAGAACTTGGTTCTTAAAACACTAGGTATTCCCTTAATTAATGCACAGCCAGTTCCAACGATTCCCCCGGACATGTGGTAAAGTGGAATTGGATTATAGATTATATCTTTGTTCCGTTTTAATCCGAGCATGTGATACGTTGCCGTTTGTACCAGCAAGTACCTGTAAAAAAAAAAAGAAAAAGTTGAAAAACAAAGTTGAATTATCTGAAAACTTTTTTTTTATAAATTTGAAGCAAAGTGAAAATTTGATTTGCAAAATAACGACACTCGATATAAGGTGCGATACGATCGATATCCGCGTGCATGTATACTAGTATAGCGTACAACGGACACAAGCAGCTATATATTCAGCGGTAATCTCATTCCCTTAAAGTTGTGAGGTCTCCCTGACAAGATTATGGATCTTTCATTATCTTGAGCACGGCGCGTCGCCATTTTCATACCGGCTTCGAGTGTCTGCGTGTCTTTGTGTGTAAGTGTTATGTAATTGCAAATGTAAATATAAAGGTAAAATGAAAAAAATGAGGTCGTTCGGGCGACGACACGTGTTTTTCAATTTTCACGAGCGACGCGATCGATAATGCCATGCAAATTTTTAATTTCGATTTTCTTCCTCGGTTGTACTTCATTTGAGATACTTGGCATTCGCTAGTAATTGTTATCCATCGACAGCTATACTGTCGATCGATACTTTCAATTAAATTAAAATAGTAATATGAGTTGCTTCAACAAAGTCGCTGCGGCCATTAGTTTTCTTAATTATCTATAGTCAATTAAGCATGCAGCCAAGCTTATAGCGTGTGCGTTTTTTTCCTGCTAATGACATTTGATCAGTACTAGAGTGTAGACCTACATTCGTGTGTAATCGATAAACTGGGGAAATCTGGCGATTCTAAATAGAATATTCGGCTCGTTGCTAAATTAAAATTAAGCTCCGTACAACTTTGCGATACAAAAACGAATGAACCAATCGATCATTTAAAAATAAATCAGGCGTATATATACGCTCCGTTCTGCATGTTTTATATCTGTCGACAGCTATATCGCGATGCATAAAAAAAGCGATGGATCACCTAGAATTTGGAAATCTAGCTGCCTTGGGCAGACCAGTAGTGCCGCTCGTGTAAATGTACAGGAGATTGTCCTTGTAACCGGGTTCCTCGTCGACGACCGGCTGTTCGTCGCTAGCTTTTGCCATGATTTCATTGAGATTGAGAGCGCCATCCGTGCAGGGAACATCCGTGCCCTGTCGGTATCTTGTCACTTCCGACAGCGAGTCGCGAACGTCATCGACCGCTAAAAAACACAATTTTTTTTTGTTCAGAGTTGAATTCATCACTTATTTCTGACTTTTTTTTTGTTATTCAGCATCCACAGACACATTCGTGCGATTTGTTTTGACAAATTTTCGTGATTGCGCGAAGGTCAATTATGATTGACTTATCTCACGCAGACGTGGGATAAGGTAATCATAAAAAATTATCGCTTCCACTGAGCTGAATATGTTGTATTTGTGTAATGTAGCTGTTTGCGCTTCTTCTCGCTCATGACGTCAAGCTTCTAGCAAAAAAAAATATTGAAAAAACTAATCTTTTTAAAAAGATAAGTAAACTTATTTGTAAATAGATTGTTATATAAATCAGATGGCTCTAAATATTCAAGTTCGTCATGATAAGACTGCGCACTACTGCAGTAATGTAAAATTAAAATACAGCTCAATAGAACAGCAAAAATAAAACTATAGAAACAGATCTTAACAACCTCCAGCATTACAAAGGAAAGCATAAATCCCTTTTCCTGAGAAAACAAAAAAAAAAATCACTTACCAAATGCCATCTCATCGGCATAAATGATCGCCTTAACTTTGGCGATGGACAAGCAATGTACCAGCGACTGCATTCGCAGATTGGTATTGATGAGCGCCGTGACAACACCAATTTTGCCGAGTCCCAGCCACGTGGCAACGTACTCGGGTTTGTTGGGCATTAAAAGTGCGACGGCGTCGCTCTTGACGTAGCCAGCCTTTTGGAATACCGATGCTATCCGATTGCTATACTTGTCGATCTGCAATAAAAAAAAATAAGGATACCGTAGAGAATCTTGCTAACGGCTGCAAGTTCAATAACGAATCTGCGTAATGTGTACGTATATATACGGCTTCCCTATGGCGCTTCCTTTCTGACGACATTTACAACAGGTGCATCAAGCGCGTGGGTTTACTTTGAACCCCCTACGCTTTGAATCTTTCATTATAGACACGCGCCAAGTGTATAGACCATAGCGTATCGACTTTTATTTTTCCTTGTTATTTTTTTTTCTCTCTCTCTTTTCCTAGTTTGCACAGCAAATTATATTTCATTCACGATCGATCCTCGCATATGCATGTGCGGAGGCGTGCGTTCGAGCGTGCGATTTTTTGATTGGTATTTTATCATGGAGCTTTCCCATGTGTACAAATCTATATCACCTGCGCGTTGTGTTTCTTTATGACGTTTTCTGATATATTCGTTATTGAAATTCTCTCTGGTTAACACGAAAAAAATCTTTATAATACAAGAAGTTCACAGCAATTTTTCTATTTATAAAGCACGAAGAACCTTCGAACAAATTATAATTCATCAAAGTTGCGACCTTCCGAAAGTGATAGCCTCTAGTCGCACGACAATCGAGTAATTTATCGTCGAAAACTAATTATTATATAGCTTTTGCACACGAGAGAGAAAGAGAGAGAAAGAGTGAAACAAGCAATATAGGGCAAAGTAAAATTAACTCACATCAGCATTAGTCCAAACGCGTCCCTCGAAGATGAAACAGGGTTTGTCCGGATAAAGCCGCGCTTGCTCCCTGAAGAGCTTCATCACCGTCGAATTATTCCGCAGAAATTGCTTCCTCTCTTTTTCAGCATTCACGTAGCGATAGAGAAATCTGCAAAGTAACAACAGCAACAAAAAAGAATATATTCAAGTCCATTAAGTTGTCACATCGGGTCGCTTCATTGAAATAGCTGTATATACATGATGTGCTGGACGATAACGTGGACGAAAGCTCTAATACAGTTCATGAACCTTTTGGTATTATATACACGACACAATCGAGGAAAATTACGATAAATCACTTTTTCGCTTCTCCTCTTTCCTTCTGATTCGTTATTTCCTCAATTATTGAAGATGATTGCGATCTGTTCACGTGTATCATGAGAAATAATGCGATTGAGTAGTTTCTGATGTAATGCGGTGTTTGTTTAACGATTTTATTACTGTAATAAAACGTTGTAACTAGAACATGCACGAGTGGGGTTGAGCAAAAGTAATAAAAAAGAAGTATCTCGATAAATCTATGCAGCTACTTCTTTTTTCCATCAGAGAAGGTTATTAAAAGAGATCTATAGCAAAGAGCTTGGTTAATGCCAGAATTACCTAGAATTTCTATAACGAGAAACTTTATCGATCAGCATCGAAAGGAAAAAAGAAATGATAAACCTACTGAGTAATTTAGATACGACCGCGCCAAAGTTTCTCAGGATCTGAATAATTTTCTAATAATTACCATTAGTTTGTTTGCTCTCTTTATCCACCCACGATATACTTTGACATTCAGCGATCTATAAATTCGTCGCCGTATAGCAGCTATAGAGCACGGCAATTAGGTGTATAGATCGGTCACACACGTGTTAAAGCTGAATATATACTTCGAAAAGAAGTGGCTGGTTCTCATAAAAAATAAACACGAAGGACAATATGCCTTTCTTGACAATTGCGTATTATAAAAGCGACAGTGGTAAAGGGAAATCAGTTTGTATTTTTGTCCAATTTTCGATCAAAGAATGAAAGATGAACCAAGTGTTGCAAGGATAGCCGTATTTTCAGTGAAAATTTTCTTAGCGTACTTTTTAGATTAGCTTACTTTGTAAACATTCGAAGCTTTAATAAACATAAGAAGTTTCAAAGCGTAAATGAATAAAAATTGTTTTTTTATCCTCGTTTCATATCGACTTTTTACTGAAATAAAACAAAATGTTTATAAATGGGGTTATCAATAGCACAGATTATCGATATGAAAGTGATCGAAATAACTGCAAAATGAATAAAAGTAATTTGCGGTCGATGAAGAATCGGAGCTGAATTTATCATTTTCAACTTCTATAAGGAAAGTGCTATTTTTATTAACAAATAAAAAAAACTGATGACTCTTGATAACTTGAATTCCAAGTCTCAATCTAATTTTAAATAGCCTGCAAATACCACGTAACTAAGCAATACTTGTTTATAGCCAAGTTTTATGAAATTATAATTATGCATTATTAACAGTGAAAAATTAAAAACTATAGCTGAACACGTTATTTTAGCAGCACTTTATTTTGTAATATTTTCCAATAAGAAAAAGAAGGTGACAATAATATAAAGTCGAGAAGAAATTGATTCATTATCTTACTAAAAGTGATAAACAATCTTGAGCAAAATTATCAAATATTTTGTTTGTATAGGAAAGCTTCTGTTTGAATTATCGCCTTTTTTTGTTTGAGTTATGGCCAAGTAAACAAGATGAAAAGGTCATCAATACCAGACACAGCTGAGAGAAATTTATTATCAGAGTGTTTGTGACATTATCACCAGCATTATCAGTTTTTCATAGTGAAGAAAAATTTATGTCTCTCGAAACCGTAAATAAAACGTGTTTTTCTTGCTCAAATGGTTAACTCGTGGTAATTTAAAAATCACACATAATCAATTGAATTAATAAGGCAACCTTGGTTTGAAAGGACCACGAATAATGGTATTTGACAAAACTTCCGCCTTTAAAGACCATGAGGTTGCAATGACAGGAGAGAAATATAATTACCAAAGACAAACAGAGAGGAAGGAAGAAAGAGCAAACAAGCGAACGAACCGAGGAACTTATTATAGAAACAGTCTGTTATCCACGCACAGGACTTTTAATCGATAAACTTCCAAACTGGAAGGACGAAGTGTATCAAAGCTATTGTCCATAATACATCGCATACCAGAGGCAAAAGAAAAAAAAAGAAAGGAAAGCTATTAATCGCAAAAGAATAATCACAAAAAAACTCACTTGATATCCCTAGGTAGTGTCCTCAAGATAACGTAGATTTTGCGCTGATAGCTCCAGACGATGGGTACAACCGCGGCAGCCAAGCCAAGTTGCACGATCCTGGCAATGAGGCCAAACCTCGAGCTAAGGCACGCGGCCATGAGACTACCGACGATCGCCATCACTAGGAAGGCGAATCTCACTTCCATGCCGGCGGCGGCTTACTTCTCACCTGTGAATAACAAAAAAAAAAGCCACACAAAACTTAGAAGCCGATTATACGACACTCGACGACGACGTTACGGATGTAAGGGTAGCAGACGATATATTACGCACTCATCGCGCAACCTGTCTTTTTCTCCTCTAGCAGACGACGACAACCCCTCTCTCTTTTACGTACACCCCCCTTTTTTTTGCTTTTTTCCTCTGTCTATGTCTGTTGCCGCATTAACCGCACTGTACCTATCTCGCGTGTTAGGCCTTTTCGTCTTTTAACCCATTGCCTGCACCGAAATATCGCGTGACGCGTCATTTTCTCTCATTACTTTTCTTTCAAAGCAACGACAGCTCCGATTCTCGTTGTTTCAACTAATTTCATCGATTTCACGTATATGTAACATGAACTTGCTATTTGTACGTACACTTCGAGAATCAATGATTTAAAAATGGTTTCAACGATCGACCCCGAGAAGTACGAAAAAAATGGAAAAACACGCATATGAATCAATGAAAAATGCAAGCAACAACATCATTAAAGAATCGTCGAGAGCGGCGCCGACGACGACGAGAATAACGTAATGTGCTCTTGAAACATTGAACAGGTTCGCACTGCAACCTATACGTTTGTGTACTCGAGCCCGCGCTAACAAACGTGTACCTCAAAATAAAAAAAAAAAAAAAGCGAACGTGACGCGATAACACATGTACACTCACTCGCGAAAAAGTCGTCATATATACCTATATATGATGATCAACGTCAACGAGCAAGGCGCACATTTTTCTTTTCTATTTTTTTTCTTTCTTTTCTCTTACTTCGACAGAGAGAGACGAATATATCCAGTGAAGTGGGGCTACTTATATACGTGGTGGCATAGCTCATGCAGCCCGTTTCTATACATGTAGATTTTTAACGATCGGCGCGTGCGCCCTTGGGCTCGTTCATACTGCTGCTGCTGCTGCTGCTCCAGGCAGCGCCGCGCGCGATACGACGAGTACTACTGCCCGCCGCCACTTGGTTCACCCCACGTCGCGAGCCATGAAAATCAAACAACTATCCCCTTGACTAATGAAGACACGACGAACAAAACAAGGAAATGGGTGTATAAATTATCGTATACGCGATAAGTTTGCTGGATGTATCATCCGACAATTTGGAAGCGGTGGTTCATTATTATGGTTTGTTCCATTCGGACAGGAATGTGATGTAGTTCAGTCGGTGACCTGACTTTGACACGGGAGAGCAATGAATTGAATTTCGATAACTGCTCGCTCACTCGCGCTTCAATCTCACTTTCAACGAATCATCTGGGAATATTACAATCGATATGAGATGTTTGATTTCTTGATTTTTGCAAGATGGATTCGTTTGAAAGAGGCAGAGAGATATATAAATCAAATATTTGCAATTTCATCATTACCAAATGAAAATCTAACTTTAAGTAGTACACCAAGTAGATAAAGTCAAAGATATGGTCAGCCATTGAATGTAACATGCATATTCTTATCTATCCGCTATCGCAAATCTTTCGAAACATGTTTTCAATAATAGTTACATAAATTTGAATAAATCGACTAATTCAAAATGGGAAAAAAAGCACATCGGATGATAAATCGGCGCGAGCTAAAGCGAAAAAGCGGACGCGATATCATTTTATATGCGCCAATTGAGGGACGACGTGCCCAATTGACCGAGGGCAATACATTTTTTTATATCGCATAACACGTGATTATGAATGACTATTTAAAAAAAGTACGGCATCGAGGCTTTTTTTTTCTCGCGACAACAGCCGCGTGCGCGATATCTGCTTCCGATGTTAATTGCATCCTTATTCTCTTTTCGCAAAGAGGAGGGAGGTTTTGAGCCCACAGGAAGTGCGAATTTTAGTGTATTTAATCGCGTTGAAATTCAGCCACAGACTGCTTGATGCCTTATGCGCTGGACTGAAGTTTCATTGAACTGGTCATTAATTTGTAATAAAATTCCGATACGCGCACTCGATGCGAATGTTACATCACACTTTTTCCAAATTCACACTCACGTCCACCTGTAATTTTTACTTTTTCTGCATTGTATAAACAAAAAATATAACCTAATTACACGTTAGTCGCTCGTAAGTTACGAAAAAATTGTGATAAGCACGATCAATTGAAGAGACTCCGAAACATCCAAAGTTCCATCCCACTAACTTAATTATCCCTCGGCACGAGAGTGTAAAATATTCATCGTCGACAGAGTAATTATCGTTGAATGATGTTCGTCGCAATGTGTAAACACACACTACACTGATAAAAAAAAGCTCCCTCGAGAGAATTAGACAGTCGACGACAAAAAAAACTATGGCATTAAAAATAATGAATGACAATTGATTACCTCGAGTAACACAAGAATGTATATCTGTCGAATTATCACTGCGAATTTAGTTTGGCCAGAGAGAAAGCCGATCGATCATCTGGCACACACAAATACACGCACACGTATATATATATATGATATACACACACAAAACACACAAATTTACAACCTCCCCCTTCGCGTGAAAATTAACCTTTTTTCTTCCGTATATATTCGATTCAATCGCATTACGTCACGATCGCGACAATACAAGTGCCATCGAAGTTTTGTGCATCCGATGCAAGTGGAGTACGAATCTCGCGGAATAGGTTTCTCTTTTTCTTTTTTCTTTTTTTTTTGCTGCCCCAAGTGCGTCACGACGAATCGATCCACTACCACCACCGTGCACCACCAGTAGCAGCAGCAGTAGCAGCAGCACGAGTCGCGTTGTTTATATAGGCAAAAAAGTCGCGTTGGAATATAACCGGAGAGACAGAATGCACTTACGACTTTGAAGCCTGAGATCCGCACGGCTGAAAGGGCCTTTTCGCTCTGGCCGTTGCTTTTGCCGTGTAATTTTTTTTTACAAACACATGCAATCCAGAGCGCGATGGAAAAAGAGAGAGAACGAGAGAGAGAGAGAAAAAGAGGAGAAGATAGTTCCCTTTTTCTTTTAGTTACAACAGCTACGACTGACGGTTAGTCACTGAGAGCGCCACCAGCTCGCACGAACTTTCTACCCCTCCACATCCTGCCCCTCGACAACGACAACGACGACAACGCTGCTGCTGCTGCTGATGCAGTTCTATATATCTGCTATATACCCTTTGCCTTTGCACACTAACACGCACGCGTGTACGTATACAATTTCCGACCGGCGTGGCCCCCTTCTTCGGCTCGCGCTTGCCCAGATATATTCGGACAACTCTTCGATAGCGCGATGCGCATTATTATTTAAGCTTCGTTCGCAGCTGTCGATTTTTTGCACTTTAATATTTATGAATTTATTTATTTACTTTTTCAATTATTTTCCAGTTTTTTTTTTAACTTTTAGTTTTGTACAGTAAATAATGACAATGACGATGGCAAATGGGAAGAGTAGCCATAAATAATACGCGAGAAATATTTTCCGTTACGGGAACAACTTTTAATTTGAATTTTCATCGCCCTATAAAACGTCAAAGCAAGTAATTGCAGTTGAAAAATTTGTTGTCCCGTTACAGTAACTGGCAGTTTTGAATTTGAATTTTCTACAGCCCTATAAAAGAGAGCGCGGTCAAGCGTTTAAAATTTTATGTATTCGAGCTTTTACCTGGGAAAATGAGATATATTTTTTTTTATTTATTCGAACTCGACGACCAATAGTTGCTATTATTATAAAATATTTGCATACACAAATATTAAATGACTTATGTTTTCGATGATTTCGCGAACGATCACTATAATGCGAATGTCTTTAACAACATCCAAATGGAACCCACATCAATATGCAGCTTCGTTTATATCGACTTTATCACGTGCTCCACAATGCACAATGTGATACGTACCACTTCGTTACAATAAATCACGATATTTTCAAACGAAAGTTCAGAGTTCTCGAGCAATATTAACACTAAAAAAAACGACAAAAGTTAAAGATTGATAAAGCGTATCGTTTCATCCGCATTTCTCGCCGCTCTCGAAAAAAAAAAGAAAGAAAAAAAAGCATCACTTTGTACCGCGCGATACTCACAAAAAATGCAGCATATCCGTAATCTTCCACTCGGAGCAGACGATAATATGTCGATGGTGCGGTACAAAGTTCGCACATAGATAAACGCAGTGTTTTCAAAGTTCGCACATAGATAAACGCAGTGTTTTTTTTTTACTAGCACGCGCGCACGGGATTGATTAGCGTAAATATCGATGGATATTATTATTATCAAGGAACTTTATTGCTCGGCGCGCACAAAGCAATTGTCAGCGAGAAAACAAAGGCGCGTGCGAAAACTCTGACGCGCGCCGCGCGAAGAGATGCGGAGAGCCAAACTGACTCACAGCAACTGCCTTTGCAACTCTGAAATAGAAGTCTGCTTTCACACACAGCAGCAGCAGCAGCAGCAGAAGTACTATAACTCCCCTTTCGCTTGTCGAACTTACCTTTACACTCCTCATTCATATACAACGAGAGGCGGCAGCGGGATATTTCCAGACACCGCTTGCTATGTTAGTATTCTGCTGCTACATACTTCCCATTTACCGACACAGCCTCGCGCTTGCATATACATACCTACACACAAGCGCGCGAGCGGGTATATCAAGGGGAAACGGAAATATCCGGTTATCTCGTGTGCGTGTATGTGTGTGCACGCAGTCTGCTTGCTTAATTTCATTCGTTAATATTTCGTCTGCCTTTTTCGTTTAATTGTCATCACGTTCGATATCTACATTATACTTTACGCACTGTGTTTTTTTCCATAGTTATGGTATGTTGTTATATAATGATTGTCGAGTAAATAAAAGAGCCAGATCAGAAAGACAGTTTACTTGTAGACTTCTTTTTATTTGATCTTGTCGTTGATTATAATTTGTGTAAAGTATGTTTAGCGAATGAAAAAAATAATTTTTTCTTTTCTTGAAAAATCGTCGTAACAATTGTTAATTGTTTTGATTGTATACACATATTATCATTTGATTCGGTATATGAAATAATAATGCAAAGACGGCAATTAAAAAATGGTAAAATTTTCTTTTTATTCTAAAAAGATAACAAGCAACAATATATTCTAAATTATCGCAACGTTTTAAGCTGCACACATATACCCCACTTGTCATTAAAATTAAGAGAGAGAGAGAGAATTAACGCAATTCATTTGGAGACCCTCCTCGTAATATCACCGATAGCGTAATTGCAATTTTTTTTTCCTCAACACCTTTGCTCGCTAATGATAAAATGAATGGAAATATTGTTGATATTCGTTGCAATAAATTATATATACACAGCTATTTATTTTTTCTAGTGCTGCAGTTGATTCAAGATTGCGTGTTTTTTTTTTCTTTTCCTCAAATGGATGCAAAGTTTAATTACAACAGTTTTCAGTTTTTTTTTGCTTCATAAACGCGGTAACATCGTTGTAAGCTACGAGATATAATTTTTTAAGATTTGCATCGAGAAACCAGTCTTCCCTAATCTATTTTGTATGTACTTGGTGTCATGGATGAACGGATCGTAATCGGTGAAAAAAGCCATCGTTCCGATTTTACAAATTATATACGAATACAGCGTTTGAGCTTTTTTTTGCATCTCAGCTTTTTTTCTGCATTTGTGTTGTAGATTTTAATTGATATTTATACAGTATGCGAATTTTTTTTCTCTAACTACATTGTACTCTCTAACTACTAATCTTTTAAATTGCTTAAAGATGAAGGGCAAATAGTGTCCATTCAATTCGAAAAAAAGTCGACAGTAAAATCTTGAAACAATATATCGATGCGAGCTTGTCTCGCACATAGTATACATTGGACGTTGGTAAAAGTAAAATTTTACCATAAAAAAGATGCATTATCATCTACGAAGCAAGATGCAGGCATATATCACAGCTACTCAATAAAGAGACACTGAAAAAACTTGGCGTTATAAAAAATTATGCTACAGCATTTCACAAGCTTACATCAATAGTTTCATAAAAAAGATATCTTTTGTTTTGTCATTTCATGTTGAAATATTATGCGACGCAACTTAAGTAGACAATATATGGAAGCATAAGAAATTGGAAGAATAACCGGCGAAATCATCGAGGCTCTCCGCAATGAAATAAATAAAGATCTAAAAAAAAAGAAACGTATACTTATATTTGCGTAAATATATTAATCCTTTTTAAAAATTTCATTTCTCTAACTTAAAAAATAAAAGTGTCTAAACTTAATTAAAAAAAAGGATAAAGAAAATGCTCTACGTGACTATTACCCTATAGACTTTCCACTGTTCAAGGATAAGAGTCGAAGCTGAAGCGCGACGACATTTTGTTCGTGTACTTTTTTCTCGAAATAAAGAAAAACGATAATATTTTCGATAAACTTTTGTTCATCAACAACTTTGTTTTTTTTACAGAAAATAACACGATAATCGTTAATGTGCTTCGAAATGTGAATCTCTGACCGGAGTTCAGTTTTTATCGAAACAAATCTTGATTTTCAGCACTCTGTACGACTGTCGCGAATGTTAGTTATATTTATTATTTACAAAAGGAAGATTCGCAACGAACGCTAAGGATATATACCGACAGTTTTGTCGAATATATATATTTTTTTGTTTTTTCTATGTGCGCATTCACTTCGTTTGTGTCTGTATTTTGCTTTTGTGCTTCAGGCTCAGTTTTCTTCTTTTCTCCCCCCTTGATTTTGACTTGATTTTTTTTTGCATTTTGTACGATAATCACTGACCCTCGCTTCTTTGCGTGCACCAAATGTCGCCTCAAAAGCGGATTTTGCCACTCTGAATCTGGTCGTAAGCATCCGGCGTGAGTGGCTCGTAACCAGTCTTCGAGTCCAAGTAATACAGTTTATCCTTTATTCTTCTTGGATCATAACCATCGATTTGTAGATCCTTCTTCTTCAGCTTAAATGTACCTAAAATACAATATCATTTAAAACAAAAAATTTTTATTTTTATGGTGTACAGATGTAGAATTAGAAAGTCGTCACTTCAAATATATTTTATTATTTTGCTGTTATTAAATTTAACTTCGTGAAAGTTTGTTGTGAAACATTGAAGTTTACCATCTGACAGAATTAATAATTAAACGTATGGATAACAGCTTGTTGTACATCTTATATTTTTCAACAGCAGCAATAATTTTCGAATAAAATTTAAAGACCCATGAAATTCAATGAAATAAAAGCTCACCAGTGAGATCGATTTTGTTTAATATCCTAATGAATTGCGGCCTAGCGTAGGTAGGCAATTGCTCCCGTACGTCGATAGCTAATCGATCAATGTTCAAAGTACCATCCGCATCGTAGATAGCTGCCATACCAGCTCTTCCTTCCGCTCCGTGCACCTTTATCATTTAAATTGATTCGTTAATAACAAACGTCATCGAACAAAAAAAATATGAAGAAAAACGAGCAATTTCTGTTACCTCAACACCGTACACCACACAATCCCTGTAGTTAATGAAATTACTGACGATAGCCTCGATCTCGGACGTCGAGACGTTTTCCCCTTTCCAACGGAATGTGTCGCCAGTTCTGTCCTTAAAGTATAAGTAACCGAGCTCGTCAGCTACTAGAATGTCACCTGAAAAAATTATAAACGATGAGTCACAAGTATTTTTACATTATTTAAAAATTGTTTATGCAGAGTAAATGTTTCTTACCTGATAAAAATGCCGAGTCACCCTTGCTAAAGACGTCGTGCACGACTTTAGACTTGGATGCTTTCTTATCTACGTATCCTAAGAATGCCCTGGTCGGATTGTTTGGAATAATTTTGCCAATGAATACACCAGGCTCGTCTGAAATTTAAAAAGCGTCATGAAACTAATTGTAGTAATGATAACACAAAATTTATCGAGTTCCATTTCAAAGTTTTTAACATTAGTTTTCAGTTATTTTATTACTTTCTATGAATATTCGGAGTAAAATAACTCCTCGCATGTGTATTTTCATCGTTTTCTCACAAAATGTTCAACAAGTTCACTCGTGGAAGTTTAACCTTGCTGATTAAACAATGAATTATACGTACTTGGCTCGCAAACTTGACAAAGTCCTTTCGCATTTCTAATTGGCTCCCCGTCAGCGTCGACTTTGATGATTGAAATAGGATAAACAGCAGGTAATATACGCGACATAAAGCCAATAGCTCCAACAGTATTATCAACGTTCACTGAATAAAAGAAACAATCGTATATAATATATTACATCTCTCGAGTACAATGACAAGATTTTTTTTTCATTGACAAGATATTTACCTATATTAGCATTGCCTTCGGTGGCGCCGTAAAATTCGCACACCTGAGGAATGTCAAATCGCGCAACGAAATCCCGCCAGATTTGCGGTCTAAGGCCATTTCCAAATATAATACGTATTTTGTGCTTCTTGTCCTCGGGCTTCGGTGGCACCGCCAATATGTAACGACACATCTCACCGATATATTGCGCTACCTGCAAAAAAAACGCACGTAATCTTTACGCTATAGCACTCGAATATAATTTAATTGTCGGTGCGGATCGATGCGACAGTAACAAAAAAAGAAGTAAATCGTTGCTTACGAGGTTATACACATACGGATATATATAAAGAAAGAAAGACGCAAATTACCGTGCAATTGTACTTGATGCAGTCGCTGAAGTACGCGCTGGCGGAGAACTTTTTCCTAATGATGACCGTACCGCCGTGCAATAAACTTTGGCCTATAGTCATCACTCCGCCGGCTGTGTGATAGAGCGGTAGAGGTGTGTAAAATCTATCGGAACTCTTGAACGGCGCTAAGTAATGTATTCCACTGGCAATAAACATGAATCTGCAAAAGAATCAAGTTATTATGTTAATTTTCTTCTTTTTTTTAATTCAATTTTCAATCAGCAAGAAAATAATGCATGCGAGATAATGACAAAAAAGACGTTTAAACAAACTATGGTGACTTCTAATGATGAAAAAAAAAAAGATCAAACTACGTCTAAATTTTATTGCAGCTCGCTAAATCACGAGTGTCATAATTTAAACGGCGCGCGCGTATTTATATACATATCGACCAACACCATTTCAGCGGCATAATTGCCGGCGAACGAAATTAGAATTGCAAGATTTTTTGTTGGCAAAATAAAAAAGGCGAACGGCGACCCTTGACACGCGGGCCCGTAACCCACTTGCAAAAGAGGATATCGATTGCTCCGAAAATCTCCAATATCAAAGTAATGTGTATAGGTATATGTATATTACCTAGAGTTGGTGATGACGGCAGCTTTGGGTAAACCCGTGGTGCCGCTGGTATAGATATACATGAGTTTGTCGCCGTAGCCACCCTTTTCCTGGACTACCGGTGGGACACTTGGTGCGTCCGCCAAAAAGTTGGCCAGCTCCTTCTCTTTCAGTCCGTCCGTTGGCAATTTCGGATCGTCCGACAAACGATACAGCGCCAGCTTTGCATCCAGCGACGACGATATGTCTTTTACCGCTGGAATATCAATATTTTTTTATTGTTGTATTTTTGGAAAATTAAATGCGTATATGGTGGGTGAAATTATGAATGTTTTTTACAGAACTGGAGTTAGGATAGTCATTTAACTTTAAAATCTTCAAATCTATCGCAAATGTTTTTTTTCCGCATAAAACAATAATTATTTTTTCATTTTTACAACCTTCATTACTGAACTGTACTTGAACGAGATTCACGATTGAAAACGTAAAAATTAAATAAACACGCGATCGTCCAATATACCATGTAACCCAAATGAACTCTCTACAATTATGAAATTCGCGTGTCGCGTCGTATTAATTATCAATTGTATTATCGTCTCCACCTCGATTCATCATTACCTTCGGACAAATCGGCGCCGTAAATCAACGCCTGACATCCCGCAACGGTGACACTGTGCAGCAGCGAGCTCTTCCTTAAATTAGTGTTGATGAGAGGCGTAATTATGCCGAGTTTGCTAAGGCCCAACCAAATAGCGACGTATTCCGGTCGATTTTCCAACAATAGCGCCACCGCGTCGCCCTTCTTGTATCCGTGTGCTTTGAACACCGCGGCGACTTTGTTGCTGTGATCTTCGACCTGAAAAATTTATGCGTTCGTTCGGAGTTTATTGACGATGCAAATTGTTTTCTCTCGCGTCGAGGAGTGAGAGAGAGAACAAAATTCTCGTGTTCATTTACGTCGTCTGCATAATGTTGCATTAGTTATTCATAATGTTTAATACCTGTTGAAACGTCCATTCTTGATCCTCGTAAATAAGACACGGCTTGTTAGGATTTTTGGCCACGTGCTGACGAAACACGTCGGCGACACTTCGGTCTTTCTTCTCGTGTCCTTTTATTGTCCACAGCAACTGCACGTAACGAAGTATTGCCCTTAAAGATATAAATGTAAATTATTACTTCGTCGTTTTATTAGCAAGTTTCACTATACTATAATTTACGGCTATAGCGTTCACGTCACAAATTCGTCAAAGTTCAAAGGTGATAAAAACGCAGTTATGTGGTTTGCGAAACTATGCGGAAATGTTTCTTAGACTGCACTCGCAAATAACTCAAATGTCGAACGTATGAGCAATATGTATAGATAAATTCTAAATTATGAAAGAAAGTAACGCGAAAATTTCCTAATAATGACACTGAAAATTTTTTAAAACATTTTAGATTCTCATCGAAACGCAGATAAATTGAGTCATAGCGCGAAATTCTGCGTCTCATAATTTTTCTCAAAATAGTTTTGGGAAAAAGAAAACAGCTTATAATATCGTAGAGTCCAAGCGTCAAGGTCTCGGTGGAATGTACGATAGCATTAACTCCGCAACTTTACGAGGCGCGACTATACTCTGATATTCCGTTATATTTCCGCGAGAATGAAGAGAAGCCAGGACGTGTATAGCGGAATGGAAGTGACCCATGAGAGCCCCACGTACATGAATATACATTTGGCGAAACTCGTTTTCTGCTATACTTTTTGCCTCTCGAACGAACATTATTTCAAAATTACAATTCACGAAAAAGAGTAATTTACGTCTTTTCGTCAAAATTCTGAAGTCATTAAGATTTATCAAACACAAAAACAAAGTTGTTAATTATATAGAGCAATCGCGGGAAGTCAGTCTGCGGATGACAATTATTTTAACATTGTGTGTAAAGCAGCTGTACACCACATGGCTTCGATTTTCATGAATCTAGGTGGTCATTTCGAAACATAACAATCATTTTCATAATCACACGGTCTAATTAAATAGCCGAGAAAAAAGTAAAATAATTTATCGATCATCATTATTTTGAGGTCAAACTGTAGAAAAATCTCGATAGTACTTATCAAATTTCACGATGCATTTGTTCTTTCACAATGATAAATCACTCGAAATTTGTGGTATAATAAGAATATTTGTCTGAGAAAAAAAATGATAAGATTCTGATAAATTGAAATTTCCGTCTGATCGAGATAACAATAAAATATTTTTTTTCCAATCTATTACATAAATCACGATAAGGAAAAAAACGGCGATCGAGTTTTTTTTTTTTGTTTGCTTAAAAAAAAAACGACGACGTAACCAATGAATTTTCAATTCAAAAACCCGGTAGTGGCTCGTGCACTCAAAATCTTCAATATCTCGCGTACAGATATAGAGCATTTGAGAAGGCAGTGCATATATACCAGAGGGTCATGCAAACACACACGTTTAAATCGAGTGGAACCGGTCTCTGATGGCAGCGCAACACACACACACACACACACACACACACACACACACACACACACACACACACACACACACACACACACACACACACATATATATATATATATATATATATATATATATATATATATACACGTTTCACTAAAGTTTCTTCATATCCTCGTATCACAACCTTCTTCTTTTTATCTCAGTCACCTGTCTCGACGACGTAATTATATTTTCTAATCGTGTGCTCCTTTAAATCTCGTTTACGAGACACATTCTAAGAGTTTGTCTTGCATATATACATTTCGTAAAATTTACATCACGATTGATGTCAAATCATAATCTTAACAGTTATACATTGTTTACAATAAAACAAGTGCGCTGATTTTCTTTTCTTTTTTCGAAATATCGAGAAAGATGAATGTCGCGAGCGAGCACGTGTATTGTGTGATTTGATTTCGCAAGCACATACTATCGTCTGCTACTCTGGCTGCGCCATGTGCGTGATAAATGTTTCTTATTTTCCTTGTACGTACGTGAGCGCACGCATAAATTATTTATAATATTATTTACCGAATCGACCGACACTCGCGCCACTCGCGTGAATTTGATTTTCGCGTGCGACCTTTGTTCCGTACGCTTTCATTGCAAATTCATTGTTGTACAGAGAGACTCGAGAGCGCGCGTATCGACTATTTTACTCGTATAAAACTTGCGAAATCATCTGCCAAGCGATTTAATTGCCGTATTAATTTGCCTCTTCGAACAGTTCGTCATACTCTTTTTCTCAATGGAAATTAGCGAACGAACGGATATGGATATTTTGTAATTAGAAAATATTGCCAATGATTTTTCCTGGCCAGAGCGATTGGTGACCGATGAATAATTCGGCGCTCGCATGCATTAATGGCGAGGAAAACATTGTTTGTCGATATGCAAGTACACGACCTGCGATATTCAAGAAAAATAAATGATTTTTCGCCGACGAAAAGCTTACGTTATTACGGCCGATACATATATATTTAATTTCCAGCGCTGAAACTGACGTATCATCGCGGCATGTACGTAGATAAGCAGAAGCAAAGTCCACTTCGAAATTACGACATTCAGAAACATTAATATTCCTTTCGTCGTTAGAGAAAACGCGGAAATCAAACAAATGTGCGTCTTAAAAGAAAGAGAAAAAAACGTCATTTATCAAAGAAACACACACACAAAAAAAGCGCACACACATACAAATATAACCTTCGAATCTAAATAATCGTCGTATAGAAAACGAGGTTTTTTTTTCACGTGATAGCGTATTAAGTGTGAGAGAGATATAGCGGTGTTCCCCTCCGCGCGGCTCGAGTAAGCGTGGTTTGCAGCGTCACGGTTCACCTAAGGAAAGTATACCTGTGGCACACCGGAGAAAGAAAGCAGGCACGGTGAAAGAAGGGCATCGCGCTTTATACAAAGACGACTTTTTTCTTCTTTTTTTTTTTGCCTGCAGCCCACATAAACAAATTGCATCGATACATAGCGTCGTATAGTGGAAAAAAAACTGCTTCGTGTATAATTGATTATCTATTGGCCGTTATCTGTCGGTCGTTTATTGCAGCAAAACGGAAATAAAATAAAAAATAAATAGTCGTTGGTACTCACTTGAGGTCACGAGGAGCAGTTTTGAGGGCAACGATGATCCATCTGAGCCTGCCACCAGCGACGAAATAGGCGACCACGGCGACGATGCACAGCTGCAGGATGAAAGTTGGGCCCATGTAGAGCCATAGCGCGGCGAGGGCGGCCAAAAGGCCTGCAATTAAGATCATCGCCACGAGCAGGCGCCGCAGCAGACGAGCGACTGAGGCCCAGCGACGACCGCGGCAGCTGTCACCTGGTGCCGAGGCCGACTCTGATACCGCTCCCGCCGCCGCCGCCGCCGACTGCCCCACTACTTGCGCCGCACCGCCACTTGGCTCCCCTCTTTCCACGTCCTGAAACACAACACGAGGAGCTATGCTATTAAAACACTGTGCGGCCGCGAGTGTTCGCGTATACGTGTTATAAAACTGCACGATAGTGCCCGACGGCTACCACCGATACTCCAAAATTCACGTTTTTTTTTTTTGCGTTGAGTGCAACATTTAGTTTTTATAAAAGTTTCGATGATTGGTTTACTTGTTGCGCTCTCTATTATTCTTTATTTATAAATTGAATTCTGCGCCGCGTGCGGTGTTGTATTGATTTGGCTGTAACTGTATTCACGATTTGATTTTATCATTTTTGCAAACTTCAAAATTAAAAGAAAAAGTTATTCCGATTTATTTCCTCGTGAATATGTTATTTTTACAACTTCGAGAAAATAAAATAAAGTCGTCGAGAGAAACTTGGAATTTAAACTTCCAAGTTTTATTCATAAAACACTCTGAACGGGGAACCACTATAAGAAGAGTACTCCAAAACTTCAAGTTTAATATTAGGCTGGACACGATGAAAATAGGATCTGTATGTATATGCTCGAAGGACTAATCGAAATTGGCTTCATTCATAAGACACTTTTGATTTGCAAAATTGTTAGTTTCTTATTTCTATTCAGAAACCACTTGTTGAAGATGGCTCTTGTGGGGATGATTTTAAATTGGACAATTGAAGTGTAACAAATAAAAATAAAGATTTTGATTGATATTTAATGCGTAACATGCTAAATAATTTCGAAGGGATACATTTTTTGACCGACTCTCGTATTTGTTGTTGAAGAATAATTCGAACATTGTTAACATAATATCAATGGACTCTTTCGGTAAAGTAGGAAAGTATAGTAGAAGATAATTGTAGTTCAACGTTCTCGGCGTAGATGGATCTACGATACAACTCGTTTAAAACAAGAACTGTTCCACATAAAATTTGATCATGTCAATGGTTATTTTCAATGTGATGCTAAATATGTAACTGAAAATCATAGTAATTGGATGAGTAGTTTATCGTGAAGTATTCTTTCTTATTATCTTCAGTTCAAAATACAAAAAAGTTGTTGTCGAACCACAATTGTATGAGTTATAGTGACAAAAAAAGTTTGGCCCATTTCTAATACTGGATAATATTTATTCTGGCACACTCAAAAGTGAATTTTCATCGAAATCAAGTACAAGACTATTCTGAATTTTAATATCACCTGTATTCGCGAATTCAATCAAATTTATATTCCTTAAACTTTGCACACCAAAAAATCAAACTAACAGCTGTCACTATATTATCGATGATGACTTGTAAAAGCCAAGTGAGAGCGAGTTATACAATCAGATATAGAAATAAGTTTGGAAAGATAATTACAGGAATAAGCGTGTCGAACTCATTCGGATTGTCTAGCATAGTTCAACGTCAACTCCACAATAACCTGTTTTAGATTTCGGACCTCGAAAGACAAACAATCACCAATATTGAATTGTCAAATAACCGAGAGAGAGAAAATAACTTTGTTTCACTTGCACTGGCTCTCAGCCGCGGCACCGACGACAAATACTAAAAGTCAACTGAAATCATCCCATGCGTATTCTGAGTATGGAACTACTACTGGAAATACCGAACCGCCAGAGTATGCGAGCCGCAAGACAAAAAAAAGTCCTTACTCATTCTATTTGCGACAAAAGCATCTTTTACCTCTGTCGCATTTTCCTCGACGAACCGACGTGCAGCGAAGAAAAGTATTAAAATCGACAAAAAACTTTAATTGCTCAGCTACGCATTTAATCACGCTCGCTCGGCGATTCAATTATATGCGCGATTCTATTTTGATCTAGTGCAAAAACCAGTATTATATAGAAAAGAATTTAAAAAATTTGGCATTAAAAATATCATCAGTAAATTTAATTTTTTTGAAATAAAATTTTATATAAAAAATTTATTAAAATTCGACACGTTACATTGACTTGAAAACTAATAACCGCCTCTTGGTGCCGTGATATATCAAAATAATTACTTAATTATTGAACTCTAGATGAATCTACAAGCACAACCCTTGAAATCTAAAAAAATCAGAAATATAATTTTTTTAATATCAGACTCACATCAATCAAAAATCGAACCGCACTCACACAAAGGCATCACAATGATACATGTATAAAAAGCGATTATCGCATTATATATTATGTACGAAGCATACTTTCAGATCTAGCGTAAACGACGCGACGCATGCATAATGCATTATAAAACCTCGTGGCAATCGCGCATCGCGCGTGCGTTGGTCCTTGAATTAGCTTGACACGCGACCTGGCTTTGGCTATTCTCGTTGTTGCTTTAAACAAAACAAAATTTTCCTTCTTTCTTTTTAAACGCAGAACGTGCTTTTCTTTTCGTTTCAACAATCTTTCCGGCAGACATAAATTCTTTCTGCATGATATTAGTTATACAACGTTGCGCTTGCGATAGTGTGTGATTTTTTTTTTCGGTGATTACAGAGCTGCGCGTACGTGACATTTCGGTTAATGTTGAATCGAGAAATTTTGCGCGATGATTACTTCATTTTTCAAATTACAATCAAACATACCGCGGATTGGTATATCTGTATAATGAGTTATGTAAAAACACGGGTTTTGACACGTGTGATAACAAACATTAACACGTAGTGAAGAAAAAAAAAGGTGTGAAGAATGGTGATCAGATGACTTAATTTTCGGAGTCACATTATAGTTCAAACAAATAATTCTTTGATATTAAAATCGGTTGCAGTTATTTTTACATAATTATTATAAATCATTGCTCAATTATTCAAATAGTTACTATGCAAATTCAGATTAGACAAGATAAAATATATATTTTTCTTTATCCACTAACGTGATTTTCATAAATAGCGAGGTATTTTAAAGTACCTGTGTATTTTTTTGACTAGATGAGTAAACGTTTTGGCGCTCGCGCCGGTCTGTGAAAATAATTTGAAATTCTCAAGCCGCAGAGCCGAGGAAAACTCATGAATAAACATTCAACAACGTACAATCTTGACGATCTATGGCGCGTTCCAAATTACCAAATCAATCAACATCATCGTTAACTATTGTTTAAGATTATTATCGATTATCAACAAATAAGTAAATTAAAGTTCTACTTACAAAAAAAAAGAAAAAAAGAATTGTAAAACTGAATGATAATTGCAAATTTGCAGATCTATGTAAAAATATTTCAGATTCATTTGAAAATACTCGTTGACTCATCGTGGAGTCTATATTCGTCGACCCGATTCCAGCAAAGTAATCAGCGCAGAAAATTTTTACCTAAAAGAGTAAAAGTTTTTTCGCACGTGATCGAGTATTTTTAGTCCGCAACCAATAGATCTGATAATTGAAATAATTTTGCCATTGATGGCTCTGGTGCAATCAGCACGTGTCCTTCCTCGATATATGCACGCGAGACGATCTGTAAATATATGCCGATTACTTGTCTGTTCGTTTATATAGTTGAACATCTTCGTTTTGTGGGTATATGTACGCATGTGCATGCAGGACTCTCGACATGACCAATTTTTATCAATAAACTGACGTAACACTCCGTAAACTTGTCGGACTAATTGGACACACGCCAAGGTCGCCGAAATCTCGGTTGTTCTCGGAGAAATAAATGACATCCGGAAAAACACGTATTATGATTTGATTATTCGAGATCTAAGAGATATATAAATTAGATTTTAATATTTTTTTTTCACATTCACGTATCTTAATGGTTTTTCGACGAAAGTTCTAGTCTTAAAAAAAAAAACTCCCAGATAGTATGTAGGTGAATAAAGAAACCCGTTATAATGCACTCAATAGTTATAACGGTTAAAAATCGATTTATATGCTTCAATCAAATTCAGTGCAACGATGTTTCATTTCTTTAAAAGAAAAAAACTGTTGTTGATTGATCAATAAAAAGAATTTTCAAATGGAAAGCGGAAGGAGAGTTCGAGTAAAGGAGGCAGTGCTAAATTCTAGCGTTGCATTCTATGCAAGCGGTACTTAATCTCTCTCTCTCTCTCTCTCTCTCTCTCTCTCTCTCTCTCTCTCTCTCTCTCGCT
>JAWWMK010000008.1:2951498-2965266 GCA_035047105.1 Galeopsomyia nigrocyanea
TTTTTGCCGGTGTAGTTATGCCGTAAACTTTATTGAAAACATGAAATTTAATGGTTTTACTATAGTATATGCTGTATGCCGCATACTTTGGGCGTTTGTATTGTTGTTGCAATTGTGTATTTTTTAAATTTTATGGCAAATTACAATAGTTTAAGATGTTTTTTTTAACATTTTGGCACCATGTAATAATTTTTTTCAACTTTTTTTGAGGTTATACACATACTATAGACCGACTAGAGTACTACCTTAAATTCAAAAATATCATCACATTTAGTGACAGACTCGGGTAGTGTGTTCCAGGTTCTTCTCATCCTATTTATGGAAGCATTGAAGCCAGTATTGGAGTGGCACGTGTTTTCACTAATTCGTCTAAAGACCTGCGAATTATAGCTTATCACTCGTGTCGTGAATTTCGAAACTCCCTTTTTAGTGGTAAATGTTTCAAGTGGCGCCTTTATACATAAAAAAATGATGGGACTCTTTAGTAAAAAAAAGTTGCAGAATAAGTTATTTCAAAATCCTTCCTAAATCTTATTTTGAGCTGAAATAATCTATAACATGTGAGAGAATGGAAACAGTAAAAGAGCTTCTTTCTATTTTTTCATTTTCAAGTTTGAAATGACTTTAGTTAAAATTGCGATCTAACTTTAGAAGTCTCACTCCCTTTTAATGAACAAAGTGAGCCATTATTCGATGAGTCTGCTACACCAGGAAATAATTGGAAACTTCCATTATAGTATGCACAACAAAAGTGAAAAGCGTTTACGGACTCACAAGGTTACAGAGTTATGAAAAATGCCAACATTTTCATTTCGCCGGAGTAGAATATGTGATTGAATTCTTTGAACGCGTATGAAAAGCAAGGTACATAATACTTTTTCGGAATATTTTGTGCCCTTTTTAGGAGAGTGCGTGCGAAGGAATGTTGTCCGAGTAAATTTGATAAAACGCACTTGATTATTTTACAAAGCAGTATTTGTCAAAGTTAAAGTGAAAACAGTTGAGCTTTTCAATAATAATAATAATAGTGTAGAGACAAGTAAGACAAGACCATACGCAGAATCAATAAAAATTTCCAGATAAAGAGATCGGATGAATAGTGAAAAAACAGTATCCGACACTGGCTTGCAAAGAATGAGAAGGCAAGAAGAAGGCAAAACGGTAGATCTGGGGAAAGAAGAAAGGAGGGAGAGAAGTTGGCGCGGGGAGAAGGGGGGGAGAGCGGAATATCTGCAGATGTGCTCGTAAAAGGCATCGAGCCATAAAACGGTTAGTTCAGCGCGCTTGGGACGGCTCCGGGACGGCCATCAACCATTCCCTTACATGGTCTAATTCCTTCCGGCGCGATACCTACGCTCCTCCTTCGTATACGCCGGGATGTAAGTGCATCGGCGCAGCTGCAGCCTCTCAGCTCACGTGCTGCGGCTGCTACGCTACCGACGCTCCTGCCGCCACCGCCGTCGGCTTGAAAGCTTACGTAAAATACTTTTCGACTTAACTGTCTCTCGTCTTCTTTCTCCTCTCACGCTCATTCTCTCCATTATACCTCTTTATTTACCAATTCCATTTCCCATTCTTTACTCATAATATTATTCACATCAGTGGTGGGCAGTAACGTCGTTACAAATTTTTCCAAAAGTAACGACGTTACATTTTAAATGACATTGTAACCACGTTACATGTAACGACGTCACTTTTTAAAAATTTTGTAACGAAGTTACACATAACGTCGTTACATAACGACGTTACTTAACGACGTTACTTCCAGAAAATGTGGCTTCGTTACTTTCAATACAACTGGCTAGTTGCCGAGTAGGCTTCTGCAAAAGCTGGAGCGACTCGAGCTTTCAGTCTCCCGAGATGTGCTTTTACAGGAGCTTATTGGCTAGCCTAAAAAGATAAATTCGGATAAATTAAACACTGAGAAAAAAATCCTCGTTACAATAACGCATTACTACTGTAACGTCGTTACTTGTAACGCCGTTACAAATTTTTCTAAAGTTAACGTCGTTACTTGTAATGACGTTACAAGTATCGACGTTACTTTTGAAAAAGTTTGTAACGACGTTACAAGTAACGTTGTTACGTAACGGTAACGTAACTCCGGAGTTGCCCACCACTGATTCACATCTATACATTTTTACAAAACATTTTACAAAATCTATAAATTTTTACAAACATTTTAGAATAGAAAATATACGATAGCCATGAAGGCTCAGAATAAATCATTCAATTTAACTAGAACCTTGCGTAAGTAGTAATAGTATATATTTGGTCAGACATTACTGCGCATCTTCGCATGAATTGAGCATTAGAAATAAATAACGATTTAATAACTATTGAACAAGTTATTTCTTAAGACTAGCTATTATTATATCAAATGATTTCACAAATGGAGCGTTTATTAATAACGAACACAATTTTCAAGTGCATAGTTGTATTGGGAAAGTAACATCAATTTGCTGAAATTATTTACACTTTCGATTTTTCTTCATGCTTGTAAAAAGTGTAACCTAGACAAGTTTTGCTTTCTAGCAGAGGAAGCTTTCTTTTCGTGGAAATTGTCATGTTCATTTTTTGATGCATTTATGCAAAATAGGCATTATGTAGAGTCCAGATGTAACATCATTTTTTCGTAATGAGTGGTAGTCGTTTCGTAGTGGTAGTTTTCAGTTGTATATTGGATCGCTTCAAATAAATTTAAAAATAATCGAAACTCAAATAAGCTATTTGATAACAGAACGTTGTAGTCATCCAGAGCTCAATTTTTGGAGTAGGAAGGTATCATTTTCCTTAGATATCTTCAGCTCATTAGTAATTTGAAAAAAATTCTGTATGACCTAGAAAATAAATAAAAAATAACTGCACAATCAAAAGTTTGTTCATTAGTCGATAACCGTGGAAAATAACTGCACAATTAAACGTTCATTCGCGATCACTCAACTTATACACTATCAAAAGAAATTCTTAAATATATTGCGTACTGGAGTCAATCTTTCTTAATATAATTTTTTCTAAATTAAAAAGATTTATTTTTCAATTAAAGAAAAACGTCTAAAATTTTTTTTATGAGTCTAGCAGATTAAAGAACATTTTTTATAGCGTTCTGAATATGCACGGACAGCTAAATTGCATTTAATGGCACAGGTATTCTTACTGTAATATGAAACAAATTTTATAAATATTTTGAAAGCGATCAGCTGAGGACTCAAGTAGGACTTGTTGAATAAAAAAAACGTGACTACTTTTTTGCTTCCTTGGAGAGGAAGCTTTGTTTTCGCTTTTTTCAAATTTTCCGTTTTTTCGCTACAATTTTTTTGTTTTTGATATTTCACGCGTGGTAATTGGTTTTTTTTAAAGAGCTAAGCTTTCTGCGTGTCATCATTGAAGAATTTTACCATATATTTTGCAGCAGAAATTATGGGAAGCCTACAAAGTCGTTTTTTTATGGAATCCGTATGTGTGTATGTGTGTGACTTTATTGTCAACTGGTATGGCTTCCCTACTTGATGGATTCCTATGAATCTTTTTTCATATATTGTGAAATCGGTCAAGGTAGGCGGGAAAATAATTTTCAAGTAGATTTATCGAATAGAAAAAATTTTATAGGTATTTTTTTAAGGGTTTTTAGGTGTATACTGTTCTAACTTTGGATGTACAATGAATTTCTTAAAGTGTGAAGGCTCATTTTAAAGCTTATGAAAGCAGCTTTAAAATGAGTTGTCGTACGATGAATTTGCTAATGTCTAGCCAGAATTAGCACATTGCTAAATTATATTTCAGGTATGCAATTTTTTATGTTTTTTTGTAGATTGACTAGAATATTTTCTTGATTTGGCGCGTGTGAAAAGGTTAACGTTAGACACGATTCAATTATACCTTTTGATTTTTTTTTCACTTCCTATTTATTTTTCTTCAATGACAATGATGTTCTTCGTTGATGAATGCTTCTTTTATGCAGCTGTAAAAATGCCCGTTTTGTCTAATCATTTTACCCGAGAGATTCTTATTACTTAAAAAATAAATAAACAACAAATATCTGCTATCTCCAAGGATGCATTCCACCAGAGCAGCTGGCAGCGTATTCTGTTTAGCGAAGTTTCGTTAGTGGATTTGCTACATTATAAAGTTTACATTATAAAGAAAAAGTAGAGAAAGACTTATACAAGTAAGGAAAGCTGCATTCGGACATTTTCCGTACGACAACGAAAACTCATAGAGAATTAAGAAGGTGCCGAACTTTAAACCTTCAAACACTAAATTTCATAATTTCTAAAGTGCAAATTGTACAACCATATGAATTAACCATCAAAAGCAGAGAAGAACATATTCAAATCGAGTGAAAATAATCGAGCTTTGGAGAACATACAATTTCAGCACTTGAATACTAGAATTTTTCAGATTAATGAAACACATTTTACATGTTCTGCTGAATCATCAATATTTCCAAACTGGCCATATATCATCTCAGCGCAAACTATATAGTATAAGTTTTTTATTACCTTCCCTGTTCGAACAAATTCGAACAAGTTGAATTTCATTTTTTAAATAAATAAATAAAAAGCGTCTCTGAAGTGAGCGCTATCTAATTCGAGTTAGTTGGGATGAATGAAAGAAGTTGTAGATTTAATCGCTATTTATTTACCAATACGAATTTTAACAAGATACTTGAATAGTAACTCGTTCGTGTATAATATTGTTACATATGTAATCTTGAATCACATTATTTTCCTGACCATCTTGATCCTGGTCTGAAAACTTCAAGACTACTTATCACCAATTATCATCAGTACGACAATAGTGAAAAGGAGCACGTGGAAACGATATTATGACAGTGCTACAGTGTACTAATTAGCTTTTAGTACTACCCTGTTAGAAAGTTCACGAAAAAAATTCGTGAACCATATAACCTATTTGGCGCTCAAGTAAAATTACCTATATTTTTTGAAATTATTGTTCAGTAACTATTATAATCATATCAAATGGCACATACCCATCACTAGTATGTCTGAGACAAACTCCGACAAATTGTTTGTGTATTGAGTATACTTTATTGTTGAGGACCCTCCATACATATCTATAGATATACAAATCAATGGCCAACCTGTGCTCCATGGTTTCGCCTTGAATAAGTATCAAAATACCGGAAAGAAAATACTAAATGATAAATTATATTAACAGAAGTACTGTGAATCAATTTTGGCTCGTCCAGTACCGTAATTGTTTCAGAAAAAATTTGGAAACATGAACTTGTTAGGGAACACAAAACCGCAAAGCTAATATGGCTAAACAATTGAACGATGATAGGTTAAGGTTTATTTCATTTTCTAACTTTTTTTTTTAATAATCTGGTGCACTGATCAAGTCGAAATTGATTTATAGTACTTCTATTAAAATAATTTATCGGATTATATTTTTTTCTCGGCGTTGTGATGCTTATTCAAGGCGAAACCATGGAGCAAAGATTGACCATTGGTTTGTATACCTATAGACATGTATGAAGGGGCCTTAACCCATCAAATTCCCGAAAAATTCGCGAATTATTCGTCATCATTTCCAACAAGGAGAAATGCCCAAAATATTGATATTGTAACTTACTTATACGTGTCACGCATGATTAAGATACGTAAAACGCCCTTTTCCAAATAGTCTCATAATGGGTGCACTGTCTTTGTATACCCGGAAAAGGAAGAGTTTGTTTAAAGTGCGATAGCTCGAGCTAGATATCACAAAAATCGTGCGACGGCTCATTTCAAAGGCGTTTTCATAAGATTTAAAATGAGGTATGATACGTTAAAGAATCCATTGTTAATCCAAAATTATAGCAGTTTGCGCATAGTAGTGCCATATTGGATCCATCTACCTTGATATAGAAACTAGTTGTTAGCTAATACTTGAGTATTCTTAGTAAAAGTACGAAAGAGCCATGCAGTAACTGATCTGGTAAAGTGAATGGAGGTTGTACAGTATTGTAGGTACAGCTGGAGTAGCAGCGCGTGGAATTAGTCGAGCGACTTGGGGAGAGTATCGTAGTCGTCGTCTTCGTCGTTGCCGTTGCCGTTGATCGGTGGCTCTCCCTAGAGTAAACGTCCAAGCTAACAAGATATTTCGATGAACAAAGAGCGAGTTTGCCGGGTCTCAAGTGTCGCGTGAACTACGAGTGGTTCGGTGTATATATACTGCCTCTCTTTCATTGCAATGGAACAATAAAAGCTCTGTTCGTGCAACAGTAAAAATAATAACTTAAGTATATTCAAGTATAATAGAATTTAATCAAAAGAACAAAATTTACAAATATGTCTTCTCAGACACCGTCAAACAACGACTGACTTAGAAACGAAAAAACATTGATAAATTATTCTTAGCAACGCTTTCACTTATTTTTATCAAGAAAAGAAAATCGAATTTTGTACCGCAACAAGCTCAAAGTCCATTCAATTAGTCAATGCACTGATTTTTTGATTAGACTGCAAGCTCGCTGGACTTTTATTCGATGCGAGAGTGAAAGCCGTTGTATACACCGTTGCTGAGTTGTAGACACGATTTGGGGTCTCCGCGCGTGAGCCGTTTAGCGATGTATTATAACGAAGCTGCATTGTGGGCGGCTCGCGCGTAGTGAATATTACTCGCCTTGTCGCTACAAAGGTTGCAGCGACCGAGCGAGGACGAGCGAGCTCGCGCTCCGCACTGGAATTATCGTAACGACATTTGGCTAATGTTATTGGGAGCGCGCTCTACTCGCTGTCTGTGCGAGGAGGACCAACCGCAGCAGCTATTATACGCGCGGCGCGGGCTCGAGATTAATAATGCCGCCGAGGCCGAAAATGCGCTCGCTCAAACAAAGAGGTTTACCGCGCATTCGATTAGATTGATTAACGACGAGCGGGCTCTGCTGTACTCTGTGCAGCCTGCGCTCGCTCGCTCGCTGCTCACTCGCCTAATTGTCGCCCGTGCAATATTCACTGCGAAATGCCGAGCCACTCTATATACCAAGCTTCACTCACTAAATTTTATTGGCGCCGCTTTTACGATTGGCCTAGTACCCTTCTCTTCTCTTCTCTTCTCTTTTGCTCTTCACCTCGCTGCGGATCGAGCACAGTCCCCTGCGATGTCGCGCTGCGGCTATATACTGGCACACGCTCTTTTTGATTGATTTGCGGGCTTTTCAAGCCAGAGCGCCGCGTCTTATGAATTATTTTTTTATAGCTCCTCACCCATTTCGTTCTTCTTCGATTAAATTCTTTTTTAAACGACTGATACGAACGAAAAAAACCACTGAAAAAGCTCGCCCATTCAAACTTGCCTGCATCATACTAATCTCGTCACATTTCAACAGTGATGTTTTGTGGTGCGCTTTTACTTCTTAAATGTTTGTGTATTATTGTTGAGTCAGTCGTGCAACGGTTTACTGGTGCTAATTTACGAGAAATAAATTAGGAGATATATTGATATCCTCAAAGTAAAGTTATTAAAAGAACTCAAATTTTTGTTTAATATTATATTCTATGTGATACATAAACGTCACTAATTTGAAAGAGCTTCAATAAGCTGTGTATTCGTCATCGTTTCTGGCTTTTACTGCAATCAATCGAATCCGAATGGCAATGATTTATTATTTTTCTAATAAAGTAACTGTGTTTACTTTTTCATATACACATAGTATCCAATAATGTCGAATATTTGATTTGTATTGTAAATAAAGGCTCGTTTTGAAATGAAATTGAGCCGAAGAGAAAACATTAACGCATATCCAATCAGAATAAAACGTTAAATCGACCAGTTGCTCATTTGAATAAATGTAATCACGTTTATATACCATATAAATATTGCATACGTTCAATGTAAAAAGCAACCCAGCAACAAGTATCGTTAACTAAATAGAGCGAATTTTTAATTAGACGAAAGTGTATTAGCGAACTGCAAGTGGTTCGGTATTTTATTAGCGAGTCCCTTCGGCAAAAACTCGGATCAATGAGAGCTTATTTGCGGCGGCAGTAGTTTGCGCGCTCTTTGAAGTGCCCATTTAATTATCCGATTGCCAGTGTCGAGCTGCATCTTGACGATTTTCCAGCGGATGCGCTCGAATAAACGAAGAGTCAGCCACCGCTCGGCCGCGTCGGTCGGCTTCGGCGAATAAGAAGGCAAAAGAAAACAGAGCGCGAAGACAAAGCGCGTTGCTCGCGAGAGAAATGGCTGGGAATCACAAAGAGCTTTGTAAAAAGTACGACCGCGTGCTGACTAGATGCCGCGCGAGTATCAGAAAGCGAAAGCAGCAGCAGCAGCAGCGGGAGCGGCGGCAAAGCGGATTTGTCGCGCGACGAAAAGCAAAGCACCGAGCGCTCTCCTTCCGCCGTGAGTTATGCGAGTGACCTCGTATTCCTCCTTCCACTCGGTATGTGTCGAGCGATAAACGTACGATGCGCATATTTGTACCTTGCGACGACGCGATGACATTTTCCCGCAGCTGCAGTGTGTGTTTCACGTGCGTCAACATTTCTCCCGCTCGTGCTCGCCGATCCGCGCAATCCTCCACCTCGTACTCCTTGTCCTTTTTCATTTTATGCGAGCTTTTCATGAGCATGAATTCACAGCGTAGAACCCCGACCATATCCCATAAAGATTGCTTTAATTCTAAAATAACAGCGATGGCTATGTATATCTCAGATTTCCTTTTTATTCAGTTAAAACTGTTCGAGCTGCTGTGTGGCACCGATGAAAAATACACTTTTATTTCAGAATCCAGCAGGCGAGAACAAAATCGTCCGTTTTTTAGCGCTTCTCCCAGTCCTGTGCATGCAGGTCTATTCCAAGAGCAACGTACTTCAAGCCATCTTCTCTCTAATATTTTTAAAGCCTTTCAAGTTAACCAAGATATGAACAAAATGTATTCCGTTAATATTGGAATAAACTTCTCTGAAACTCGTTACTTTTCGTGAAAGGTTGACGCGAAGAATTTTTTTTTTTTTTACTGATTGATAATTTTGTAAATATTCAAAAACAAATATATGCACGAAGCATTATTTTTCGTGCAGCTTTTTCAGTAATGGAAACATAATACCATTCTCGATATTATATTTTACTTTGCAATATCAGGATTCTGAAAATAACATTCGTATTTGTGCTAAAAGATGTTTAATTTATTATGTATAAATACTTCAAATTAATGCGTCTCCTTAAGCATTCTGTTTAACTTTGTTCGGAGTAATTAAATGCGAATTGCCATTTTATTTACGTTATTGCATACCAACTCCAAAATAACATTTGGGACTGTATTTCAGCCGGGAAATGATTGTCGCATTCTGTTAGAATTATTAAACAGTCGCGAGGTAATCATATATTTGAGGCAATGAGATGAGAATTATAAATTTATCTGAATGTACCAAGTTTATCAAAATTAAAAGAATTATAGGACAGTGGAGCTACTGATTACAATGAGATTACTGAATATAAAATAATTTGTGCGTCTATTATCGTTTAAATACATGATATTTGCATGAAAATCCGAGTAAGGTGGGAAGTCAATTAAATTGAAAAAAAAAATATATCATAGCAGGTCGAGAAAGCAAAGAAATTTACAAATACTTTTATTCCAAAGAAGTTTTTTTCTTTGAGACACGTTTTCGATAAACGAATACCTGCAAGTGAGAGAGGAAAGAGTGGTAAAAAAAGTAGAATAGAAAAGAAATAGTGTAGGCAGTATGAGAAAGATTTTCAATCATCTCGTTACGGGCGAGTGAGAGTGAGAGAGCGAGATAGATCGAGTATACAAGGTGGAGACGGGTGTTTCGCTTACATAGGCAAAGTCGTGGCGCTGGCTGAGAGGCGGCAAAGTTTATCTGTATCGACTATCGGATCAGAAAGGAAGAGAGCCGTAGCTGCGGGGCTGCTTGTTGTTTGTTTGACGTCAAGTTTATCGGTTCCTCAGCGATTTCGGCAAGTTGCTTGCTTGCCTCTATAGGTTTCTCACTTTCTCCGAGAGCGTTTGCCCCCCCCCCCCTTCCCTCGAAAGCTGCACGGAAAAAGAGAGAAGCGAAGCAGCCCTTTCCACCACCGTCGCTGCCGCTGCTGCATCGCCGAAGCTGCGGAATTCCTTTGGGAAAACTTTCCGATATTCATATCGGTCTCTCTCTCTCTCTCCCTCTCTCTCGCTTGCTACCTACTACATCAAAAATTCCAAGCTCGTCGTTTCATAAAGGTTTCGCCGAGCCATTTACGATATTATGGGCGCTTTTTTCTCTCTCGCGTTTGTTTTTTTTTTTCGTCGAACGCGGCCAACTCAAAGAGAGCCGAGGCTCTCTTTTTGTTTTCCTCGGCATGTAGTGCGAGCGAGCGAGCGAGCGATCGCTTCGCCAATGTTGTCTGGGTGTGAGTGTGTGTATGCGCTCTCGTACGTGCTTGCCCGATTGCGTATTCGAGAGGCTTCGCGATATTCGTTGATAATGAAAAATGCGAGGATGCGCGCTCTCTATATATACCTAGCTGCTGCTACTGCTGCTGCTGCACTGCTGGGCGTAGATTTCGAGCCAGAGCGCGCGGCTGCCTTTTATCTGCATATATTTCGCCCCCCGGTCGCGCGCGCGCTACCCCCGTCGAACTCTATAGTTCGGCAATTTTGCTTTTATTTATCGCCCGATATTTCTTTTCAATTCAATTTGCCCACTCTCTATGGAACTTGAGATACGCGAGCTTTTATGTTTTTTTTTTCCAGACGCACTCTTCAATACGTAATTATAATGGCGTACCTCGTTTTCCTTCCCGCTCGCATTCAATATACTTCTCTACGATGGCAAATATATTCGCGCGCCGCCGTGACTTCTGTAGACGTGAAATTACTATAACTAATTGAATATAATAATTTCTGCTGAAAAGTGAATAGTTATATGATTGTGTTATCTGGATTAACTTGCTTTTGGCTATCATACTCAACTGGAAATCGATCCGCGAGCTTGCTTTTCAATTAATTTAGCTCAACGATTTTACAGTAATTGATTGTACAATTGTTAATGCGCTATATTCCATTTGAGTGACGTGGCATTGCAGCTTAGTTCAACGTTGTTGAACATATTGAATTTAGCTCTCTGCTGCAATATAGCAGCATTTGATCAAAAACCAATTGAGCAGACACGAGGCTTCGACACAGGGGTTTCGAGCAGAGCTTGACTTGGCCACGCATCTATCACGATTATCAATCTGCGTGCTGTCAGTACGCATGCATGGAAATTCGAGGTTCAATCGTAATAATCGCAACATCAACAAGGACTACTCAGAGCCCGTGGCAAGTGCAGTTGGCGAGGCTGAAGGGGTTAAGGGGGAAGAAGGAGGACGAGACGGGGGGGGGGGGGGGGCGTCAAGCCGAGATTGCCCGGGGTGTCGGCATTTCGATGCGGCGTTTGCGGTGCAATCGTCACGTTTCGCTGTGCTCAAACAATCACGACGCAGCTCATTAATTTCAATGGCCATCCAATGATGACCTAACACTTAAAGACCGCTTCCTTGTCGTCGACTAATTTGCTTCTCTAACCTTCACAAAATATGTAACTTAGTCATATTTTCTTGCTTCATACGCTATTTGTCCAATATTTTTTCATACCGATCGTAGCAAAATAATTAAAAGCCCATTTAAACACCCCATTGACAAGTATTAGGAATATGAAGACATAATCAGTTTGAAAATTGTAGTTGATCTGCGAGCGCAGGATACTTTCGAAAATATGTACTTACCATCTCATGCTGGCTCCGGTGATGTTTGTGAAAATATTGTTTATCAAGTTTGAGTTAACAACTTCAAATCTCGTTCGATTAAAATGATATCATATGATAAAAAAAGTCAACGCCATGACAAGATATGTAATGAATGGTCAGAAATTTTTGAAAATGATAAAAAAATATAATCTCCTAAAATAAAAGATGAGTTCTTGTATCATGAATTATTGTAAGATGATAGAAAAAAGAGAAACTATTACATTAATATTTTTTTATTTCGCTATATATATAATTTCGTGTATATTTCGTCCAAACATCAGCAGGTTGATCTCGGCGCAATTTTAGTCTATACAACGAATACGATGTTTGCCGTCCAGGTTATATGTGCTCAAGTATTTCATGTTTCACAGCGTCACACAAGTACATCTTTTTTTGTTAACAATAGACTAATAGTAGACGACAACTCTTCGCTCATTAAACAGTGTATTTCACATGTTTCTCTCTTCTGTGCATGCATCTATGTCTCATCGCATGTGTATATGTATTACATCTCGCTCATATGTATATATATACGCTTACAAATAAATATTCCACTGCATCGTGATTTATATCATAATGTACATCGTAATTTTTTCATTACTTATATACCTAAAGATAAGACTTTAATTTTTTTTTTACTCACGCGTCACATCGTATTTTTCACGTTTATGTTTTGTCGTGTAAGTATTGAATGCATGATTATTGTACAGAGTGCGAGGCGCCCATAACTTATAAATCATTCGTCTCGTCATTTAAGATTCGTTGAAGTTTTACAATTAGCATTTCTTACGGTTCATGCAGATTTCGCTTTTCATAATTTTTATTTACATGGGATATGATATATTATTCGCTAGCGAAAAACCTGTCATTCCATCAACATGCGATCATTAACAATATTTCAACAATTATAATCAACTAGATTGGATAACTTTGTAATTTTTTGAAAACGCAAAAACAATTTCTGAATTTCATTATTTCCAGACACTGAGATTTCATTGCAAAAACTTTCAATAGTTTGAATGTTGCTGTTCTTCATAATGACTACTTCCGATTATGTTCGAATGTGTGAAATAATTTTTGTATAAACTATGATTAATTAAATTGTAGGCTTCTGCAAAGGCTCGGTTCGGCTCGGCTCGGGCTCAAAGGTAAAAGCTCGAGCCGGCTCGAAGCTCCGAGCCCACTCGAGCTTTCCGAGCAGTTCGAGCTTTCGAACGGCTCGAGGTTTTAAGCTCTCGAAGTATTTTACGCATAGAGTCTATAAATATGTATTAAAATGCCGGATTCATTTAAATTTTCAAGTTTTCTAGCTGATCGAATTATGTTACTCATTGCTACTAAGGTATAATTGAAATTATGTTTGTCTAATTTGGGAAAACTTCCGAAAAAAACTTGAGTCACATTTTTTCTTTTCTATGCTTATTTCGATGCTCAGTCGACATACAGCAGTAAAAATCTCGAAAAGTTCGAGAGCTTGAAGGGTCGAGCTGGCTCAGAGCTCAAGACCCGAAGCTTCGAGCTGAGCTCGAGCTGGAAAACTCGCGGCTCCAAAAGCTCGAGCTAGCTCGAGCTCGGCTAGACTCCACTCGGCCTTTTCGAGCTCGAGCTTTTGCGGAAGCCTATTAAATTCCAATAGCACGTTAGCAGTTTTGAAAGTTATTCATTGTAACTTAGATTATAAATAAATAAAATAAAGAAAAACAAATTAATTGTCGTAATTGAGTAATAATTTTACAGTTAACAGTAATTTTTATCACCCAAACTTACAGTAGAGGCTATTTTGAATAGTTATTAAAATTTTTCAAAGATGATAAATACTATAATCTTTAGAAAGCTTCCCGGTTGAAAAAGAACACGTGTTTTTTTGGAAAACGGGGCACATGCCCATTTGTGTCAAAAAAAAACATGTGTCCCTCAGTAAGACACATGCCCCCCGTCCGGATACTTGATTGTACTTTAGGCTCAATTTGAAAGTGAATTTATTAAAATTAAGTACAAAATATATTTATTACAAATTATATTTAGT
>JAWWMK010000008.1:2976471-2987316 GCA_035047105.1 Galeopsomyia nigrocyanea
GGTGCTATTTTGAGAGGAAAATCCTCTTGTACCAAGAGGAATCCTCTTGTATCAAGAGGATTTTTTTCTGAGTGTAACGCAATGACAGTATTTCACTGGATTGTTCATTTCTAGAAAATATTCATAGAATCGTCTCGTCGCGATAATTTCTCATTCTGATGATTTGCGAATCGGGTTCAGATGAAATTTTGATGGAAACGTTATCCAACATCAACTGCATAATATATAATACATATTGAAAATGAGTTGTCAGTATTAATAGCGCAATTTTTCTCGTGCGTGCATAAGACAGGTAGAGACGCCAGGTGACTGTCAGGAGCGTATCGAGGGAGGAATCGAGAACGCGTTATATGCCTCACCTGACTGCATAGTGCATACTGCCATAAATAAACGGGCAAGGGAAAAAATTGATTGACCGTCGCCGCTGCGACACAGAATGCGTGGATTATACTCACAATGAACTTGCAACATCATCCTCTTGCTCACCGACGGTGGCACGCCGTTGCTCGCTATACACATGTAAGCTCCCATTTCGCTCCTGCCAACGTTTGGGAAGCTCAGCACCTCGCCTTGCGCCTGCGATACTGAAACATATTGTATAAAAAGATAATTTCCTTTTCTATTTTACGTAGCCTTTGATTTACTAAGCAAATGCATTTCGACATTTTAACTGTCGAGTTGTAAGTTAACTCAATGTTGCTTTTCATCTCGTTCATGGTTTTTGCGATCTTTTACTCGCGTACGAGCTAATTCCCTGGTTTATTCGATTTACTTTTAATTGCAACATTTTTGTGCCTTTGAGTTCGGAATAAAAGGAACAGTGTACTGCACATCTATTGATATCGTACTTTGACATCGCGTGCAGTTAATTTGGGAAATGATTGTAAAAACGTAATATTGCATAAAAGTCGACAATTCTTTATAGAGCTCGAAATTCTTTTCGCGAAAAGAATATTACAAATTGCTCGTTCGCAAGCTTTTTTGATGAATCTATATGATGAAACTGAAAATACACATTTCTAAAGCGGCCGCGGCCATTCAGCCACGTAATAACAGAACGCCCGCGCCCACGAGTGAAGACCACAAACGGACAAATTCAATGCCGCTGTAATTGAAAATGAATGGGTGAAAAGGAGGCGACTGGCGTGTTGCTGCGTACAGCGAACTGCAGACAGTAAAGGGATTGCGTGCGGGAAGGGGAAATAAAAAGAAGAAAAAAATGAAAAAACGAGATGTAAATGCAGAGCAATTGGCATATATCTTTGGGAGCCGGTGCCGTCCGGCGGAAACAATAGCTCGGCCGCTAAACGAGTTTACAAAATCGAGAGGGCGAGCGAGCGGGCGGGTGGGCGCACACTAGATAGAGAGTAAGCGAGGCGTTTATCAGTGTCGTCATTTATTGACGGGGCGCGCGCGCGCGCGAGGCGCTTTTATTTGCCTCGCAAGCAAGCTCGAGTCGGGGCCAACTCGCGGCCGCAGACAAACTTTGCCTTTTTGCTTTTGCACGCGTGTAGTATATTGGGCGCGCCCCCATGGCTCTCTACTTTTTCACTTCTTTTGTTTGCTGAGAATTGCCGGTTAGTTGCCACGGATAAAGCGGATTCGAGTGCTCGGGTCCGACGCATCGCTTTGTAATTATCGACCGCTTGTAATAACTTTACTTTATTTCTAACTACGGATTTTCATTGGAGCCTCGTGTTTATTTATTATTTTCGTCGATAGCATGAGCCAGTCGATCTCGGAAAACAACAATATTTTACTTTCGTGCGAAATATAAGTAGTAGTGAATGAAACGTACCCTTTGTCCTACTGCCACCCGAAGTTCTGGAGACGATTTCTTGTCCATCCTCGCGTCTCCAAATGATTTCGGGCTTAGGGTAGCCTCGCGCTTTGCACACAAGTTTGACGGAGCCGCCTTCCGGGACCATTAGGTCGCTAGAGGTCTCCTCGTAGATGATGTCAGGTGGTATGACAACGTCCAAAACTGCACTCTAAGCACCGTCGATCATAACGTTAGACTTGGATTCAATTTACCTCGCTGACTAATGCAATTATAAAATTTCCCATTCCGAATTTAATTAACATCTTATATTTCATTAACTATTGACATGTAAAACGCAATTGGAAAATGTTTGAATAAATGACGAGCCATAATATTCAATCGTAATCAATTAAAATATTCATCATTTACTCTCGGCAACTTATTCACAGATATATATTAATGCGGTTTCCATGTACGCGAAACCGCCATTAGTATTAAAATATAAATCGTACCCGACTGAGCTACTCGTGGCGAAACAACAATATTGACTGGAATATTTGTAAACGCGCGTTGCAGGAAAAAAAAACAAAAAAAAAATAAAGAAGACGGGGTGAAAAGCCGGTACGGGACGGGCTTACCTGGCTTTTCATGGGATCAGTGTTGACCTGGCACATGTAGGTTCCCCGATCCTCGGGTCTGGCATCCTTGATGTTGAGCGTCCACGTGTTGAAGTCGTTGTGCGTAACCGAGAGCCGGGCGTTGTTGGTGATGACGTGCTCGTGGATGGCGAGGATCGCTATTGTGTTGTCCACCTTGATCCAGGCCACCTAAACCCGTTCGTCGACGCCGCCCAAACAGCCCAACAAACAAGTATTTTAGCTCGAAGCCTCGTATATTCTCCTGCGGATATGCATGTGTCTGACATTTCATCGCTTCATTCTTTTTCGTATTGGCCATCATTCACTTTTATGAGCGTTACGCAACCTCGATATATCTATATACGTATATATTTATCGTTTGCCGCGTTAGTCAATATACGTGTATGTATCGGCCTACACTGTGACGACCGGCTAACATGAAAGCCTCGAATTTTTTTACGCTGGCACATATATATGTATACTTGTTCGACGCGTGACAATGAATAATCAATTGTCAAATTCAGCAGTACAGCTTAATGTTCTTTCGAGCACTTCGGGCATTTTCATCAGCGTGAATATTGGGCTATTTTTAATTATTGCCACGTCGTTGAGAATGTCGTCGAGTAATGAAAAAAAAAACACATTTATATTTTCGTTTTCGAACGATATTCACGCCCGCGCCTAGCGCCGAATATATAGCGTCACACTGAAACAGCACGTGCAGCGGCGCGGATAAAAGTCTTTATAGAATATCATTTGAATATATATCACCTCTATCGATGGAACACGCTGTGTCGATGGAAAAAGCATGGAAAACAGAGAAAACCGAAATATAAAGCGAACTCAAGAGAAATGATAACCGTTTGAAGAGTCGCGCGCGAGCGAGCGAGCGACGAAAGCAGCAGACCTGAAACAGCTCTCAGATAAACATGAGCATAAGAATGAACCTGCGATCTCGCTCGCGATCTACAAACAAAATCCCCACGCATAGAGGAGTTAAATCGCACACAGCTATCCCGCTTTCGCGGCGTGCAAATCACCGTTATCGAGCAGCACGTTGCCCGTGTGTCTGCCGATCTCTCGCAAGCAGCAGCAGTACAGCAGCAGCTCGTGCTATCGATGATGAAATAAAACAACCAAAGAGCGATAAGGGCGAGTCAGAGAGAGAAAAGTGGGAAAGAACGCGAATATTTAGCATCAATCTCGTTATCTGCTCGGTGTTTATTTTAGCGGTTCTTTCTTCTCGCGCTCGGTCGGTCGTTTGCAATTCGAAAGAGCGTTAGAGAGCGATCTGCGAGTACCGACGCGACCTGTAAATTTACGATAATGCAATTCGTCAATCTCTTCTTTCCTCGCGGCGTTGTCAAGCCGCGCGTAGAAATAGACTATTGCTAAAGAATGTTAAACAGAGGCTGAGAGAGAAGGGCATAAGGTGGGAGGGTGATGGAGGAACGGAATGTCTCGTTTTTGACGTTGTCGAGACGAGAGTCGAATTTAAGCGCAGAATTCGCATTCTCCCGAGCGAATGTTAAATTTTGAGCGAAATTTATGGGGAGAGTGAGACACCTATTTCAAGATAATATTCGATTTTAAATAGTTCCTTGAATTATTCAGATATCAGCTGACAATTATGGGCTGCGCGACCCAATGAGAAGCCGCGATAGATAACTCTATGGCTAAGGTACATTTTCATAAAATTTCGTGGTGTCATAAAGCCCGATGGTGGTACACGAATTTTCGATAAAAACGAATCTACGCGCGTGTGCTCTGACCTCGTCTTTACACAGCAATTCACGTCAATCAGTGTTAAAAATTTTTTTTCGGAGTAAGGAAAGAAGAAAGAAAAGAAGTAGATAGGAGAGCTGTAAAAGCACAAGTAAAAATAAACGAGGCTAAGGGAAGGATGAAATTCTCGCTTTAAAACTCGGGAGAGATACTACGGCATACGCAGGCGCGCGCGCGCGGAGTGAAAGGTAGCACCCGCTCCATTCGAAATTTCAATGAGATCCAAAGGGATCAGCCGAGATGGAGAGTGTATGTGAGAGAGAGAGAGAGAGAGAGAGAGGTCGGGAGATAGATATTCCAAAGTATATAGTGGATTCCGGCCGGCTCTGTTGCGATCGCGAGGCACTACTCTCAGGATGCTGCCGCTGCCGCTGAAAGGGCAAACCTCATCAGCTTCGCACGGATACATTTGGCGGCTGTTCTCCGGCTTCCCCCTCGGCAGCCAGAGCTATCAATAAGCGTAGTAGGCTGATAGATGTAAGCGCCCACGCCAACAGAAAAGGGTAGCTCTTCTCCTCTCCATTCGCGCACCCCCTTCCATTCCCCATAATAATGACAATGAATGCCACCGAGTGTATTTTCTCGTAAGCGCCGATGATTTACCCATTGATTCCCCCCCCCCCTTCCCTCGCGCTTTTGTACGCGCCGAGAGGGAGTGAGTTTACGAGGGCTCCGATTAAGTGCCTCACAATGCCGCGTTATACGTTCGCCACGCTTCTTTTCTTTTCTTTTTTCTCCATCTCTTTTTTTCACGCGGCGGATCAATTGTTCATTTGCTGTGAGCTTTTTCATTTCTCATTAGCGTCGTATAAATAACGACCAGCTTTATTTAGTGACTTTATATCAATGAAAACGCAATGATAAAATTTTAGAGTGATCCCGGTTGAGAGTCTATTAAAATATGCTACGTTCAAAACTGCCTGAATGTCATAATCAGCAAAATAACTCTATTGTTTTTACGATTCATTGTAAAAACTGAGTAAGTACAGCATTACAAATATGTTTGTTGATGTAACCTCTAGATACCCCCGTAAAAACGATCAATTCGAGCAAGACTCGACGAACTATTTGGCCGGAAGGAAATACAATCGACTGGGGGTCGAATTTTCTGGAAAATCCACAGTGTTGCGGATAAAATCTTTAGCTCACGCATAACGAGAGGCGAAAGCGGTTGGATGAAAGAAGAATAAAGAGAGAGAAAAAAGAAAGAGAAAAAAAAAGAGAAGAAACGAACCCGCGCACCTCTGGAAAAAAAAGAAATAAAACGAGTGCGCTGGCGCCAGGTCGGTTTCTGCTGCTGCTCTCCTCGGCTAAAGAGCGCACAGCGAGGCCTCGGAGGAGCTTGCACACAGACACACGTATACGTACGCGCACACAACCATAGTCAGCGTACACTGGTTCTTTCATATGCAAAGCATTTCGGACGGAGCTGCTGCGGCATTGTCGGACCTCGGGCCTCCTTCCTCTTCTCTCTCGTACTCAGTGTGCTGGCGCTTTTTTTTTCAACACAACGAGCAGCAACTTGTTTCTTTTTTTTTCTCTCCCTCTCTCGTTGTTGCAATTTTATTGTCCGCGACTCGCGCGCTCTTTTCTTTTTGCCGCGTTTCGCTCTGCGGCGTCTAGCCGCGTTTCTTTCCCACTTTTTTTTCTGGTCGTCCTGAAACTACATGTACACGTGTACGCATGCGGGGAGGACCGTTGCTGCTTTTAGAACCGCGCTACACGCGGATAAGCTCGCTAATTAAAAGTTCCACCTTTTCTATCCGGACTCGTTTGGTGTTTAGGTTTGTTTAATTCCGCTCATGCCCGAATTATTCAATATCTCGGATGATTTCTACGATTGGCCTGATTTCGCGGGTGGTGCAACCGAAACTTACCCGTACGTGCACTCGCGAATAATTGTTTTGTTGTAAGCAGCTTTTTATTCTACTCGTGCATTCAGAGATGTTGCAGTAAATAATTACGGACGACAAGCAGTGTTATTTTACATCGTCCACGTCTACAATACCCCTGAAGTGCACATTTTCTTGGAGTATTCCGCCAAGGATACTCTCAATTAATTTTTTTTTGTTTTTTGCAATTCATGCTCATGCAATTTGCTCGTTGGTTTCGTTTGTGAATGCGTGCATGCATCGCGAATTCATGCCTCGGCAAAGCTTCACGGAGAAAACATACAGTCGATGAGCTCGAGTGTCGTCGGCGAGCATCGATCAGTTTTTGCTTTCTCCACAGTGAATATTATGTGCATAATACTTATATAGTGCGTTTTCGAATCAAGCGTCGTCATTGGAGTGTACTTGAATATAAATACGTTCAATCGCTCGCCCGTTCAATGCCGGGCGCATATGTGCTTCGGTAAGTGCTTCGTTCGCGGAAAAAATATGCGTCATTTCTGTTTTTTTTTTCGACAATAAGCATTTTTTTTTACATTACACTACAAAAAAAAGTTCTTTAATTAAGTAGGAATGTTCTTAAAATAAGTATGCAGCAAATTTAAGAACACGATGTTTTTAACGAAGTAGTTGGAAAGTTGATCTAAAAATAAATAGGTCTTATGCCAAGAAAAATTGGATGCAATAAGATTGATCCTGGTAATTGAAAATAATCACGAGAAAAATGAAAAGTACGAAAGTTCTTAAATTTGCTGCTTACTTAAAATAAGAACTATTTTTTGTAGTGTATACGCCTTGCCAATGGCCCAAATTTATTTCACAGTTATATACCTTGCAATCGATATAAAAAAAAAGTAATAACAATTGAATCGAAGCCCAATTTCCTGTATCCACATAAACTCAGAATCACTTGACCTTTTCAGATTGTTACTGCTTAAACAGAAATGCGAGAGAATTCGCTGCCGCAACTGAAAATATTATGCATTTGCTTCTGGTGAGACTGCGATATTACAGAAAGCGGACTCAAAGCCGAAGAGGAGTCGAAGCTGATATGGCTGTACGGCAATAGCCATACGATATGACAATAGCATGAATTTCTGCGATAGCCAAATAAAGTTACAATGCGGGCGGGCTGCGTAGTCGTCACCTTGTGCGTATCACTTTCAAAATGTTGACTTAGGCAATATTACGGTTTTGTGGGGGATGCCAGGCATGCAGAAAAATACACGATCACCAGATCACGCTACAAAACTGCATTGTGCAAATTTGTCATTCAACTCAAGGTGCTGTTGTTAGCTTTCAATCGATATCTGAATCGTTGATGAGGATGAGAGGTGGTTACAAAGCTGGTGATTGATAGGCGTTTATCCAGTTTCGGATCGACTAAGAACTCAAAGCATATGTACTGTGGAGTTGTTGTTGAAAAGTGCTGCGAGACAGCTGCTGATACAAGATACTCAAATAATTGTTGTTCATTTGGCAGGTTTTGGTTTTACTCTACAAGCGACCAAATGAAAGAAACGAGGAGTCGGAGGTAGCATTGATCAAGCTTATTCAACAGTGGGAAATAGTTAGTAGATAGTACTTTGAATTCACTCGGCATTAATCTGTATTCCCATTGTTTCGGTAATCAATCAATTGTACTGGAATGGAAGTGAATTCAAAGTAGATTTGATATACGAATTACTGTAACTGGGCGTTTGGTTGGTAGTCGAGGGAATCAAGTCAAGATTAAAGTCGACTAGAATGCGCGAGGCATATCCAAGAGGATCGCATTATAGCATCTAGTGGCGAGTTTGTAGGTAGAGAGGGCTTTCCGCTGCTCTCATAAAAATGGGTTTAGGTCAGAGTAGCAGAGATCGGTTAACCAGTGCAGCTAGTGCGAGTGATATGCAGTGGGATGGTTATATACTTTACATAGCGTGTGAGAGAGAGGAGAAGAATGATTTAGCAATGTTTGTGAAAGAGAAGGAGAGAGAAAGAGTGAGGTAGAGAGATTCAAGTTGATAGAAGAGTGCTCGTGGTGCAGGCATACCATCGGCTGCTCGTTCAAGACTCACGCGAGAAAGTGATAGTCATAGTGATAGTGATAGCAGAAGAGAGAGAAAGAGTGAGAGAGCGAGAGAAATAGTGCGAGATAAGGTGCAATGAGAGAGAGAGAGAGAGAGAGAGAGAGAGAGAGAGAGAGAGAGAAAGTGCGGCGATCATTATCATTCTTGATTTGTGTCGACAAGATCCATTACAGCAGGCGGTCACGTTAGATCATGTTATGTGGATAGTTACCCGAGGATTGGCACCAGCGTGATCACCGCTCGCGGAGGAGGAAGGACTCACCCGGTATCCACCTATGTTGTTCACCACGCACGTGAACGTCGCGTCACGACCCTTCGGCACCGTTACGTTCTGCATCGGATGCTGGAAATCCGGCACCAGGCACCTCACTGAAAACATAGCCAAATCACAATTTTCATATCATTTTTTGCTCAATCAAATCATTATAATAGTCGATTTTTAAATACATTTACATCAAGACAGTCTACATTCAAACATCACTGTATCATTTGTAACTTCGTATTGCCATTGTTTTCATTTTCCATTTTTCAATCCGTCTTTTTTTTAATTTTATTTCTTTTCAGCTATGTCTGTGGATTTGTTACATTGTGCGCTTTTTTCATAAAGGCTGTGTGGCTCACGCTCTGTTTGACTTTAATTTTACAGATGGATTCGTACTCTGTGTATAGTTGTTTAATTTTTTTCCTTTCACGTACAGGCTTTTTGGGGGGGAAATTCGAGTACCAAATATTTTTTTAACCTTTTACCTTCCGCTTGTACGGATAATTCGTCGGTATTTGAGATACTGATGCAGATTACATTTGATGTTTTTTTTTTCGAGAAAACTTTCAATTCATGCACAACGGTTGACACCTCCGTTTTTAGACGATATAAATTGTAATTTTGTTTATCAATAAAAATACGCTGCCAGCTGCTCTGGCGGAATGCTTCCTTGGAAATAGAAGCTAAAAAAGAACTACTTAGCTTTTTTTATTCATTTTTCATGCAATAAAAATCGTTCTTATATATACCGACGATAATGACTGAAGAATTGACGTAAAATCGACGCGTCCTGTTCATAAAAGTCTAACTCAGGCGCGAGAACAATAAAATTCTAACTGACAAGGGGAGACCACACCCACCGGGTCATGGATTTCAATAAAACTTGGTCAGTGGCGTTCTTTTGTGTAGAAATGAACGTCCCTTGAAGGATCCTGTCCCATGGGCCTTTGTTCAGGAGTTATCGGGACTTATATCGGATAGATTGGAAAATAGAGTCCCTATATAAATAGAAATAACTCTCGAAATATTGAGTTTATTGTAATTTTAGGATTACCATTCGAAAGCTGAGATCAAATCCTTCTGTTTCAAAAAAATATTTGTCGAAAAATTCCAATCCGTTCATAAGTTGTGTCGCGATAAAGATTTTCATAATAATCGAGCACTTTTGGGGTTCTGAACATTTTATTAAGTATTATGAATGAAAAATTCAAATCGACACAACTTACGAACGGATCGGAATTTTTTGACAAATTTTTTTTTAAACAGAAGGATTTGATCTCAGCTTTCGATTTGTAGCCCTAAAATTACGATAGAGTCAATATTTCAAGAGTTATTACGGTTCAAATAGGGGCTCTGTACTGCAATACATCACATGTAAGTCCCGATAACTCCCGAACTAAAGCCCATGGGACAGAATCCTTCAAGGGGCTTTCATTTCTATACAAAAGAAGGCCACTGACCAAGTTTAAACATAATCCATGACCCGGAGGGTGTGGTCTCTCCTTGTGAGTGGATCGTGCAAGAAAATTCTAATTGAAAAATTTATGCAATAAAAGTCTAACTCGCGCGAATTTCAATAAAGTTCTTATTCGCTGAAAATTACGAGGTACGTTTGTGAACATACAGTATTTCATATTCGTTATACAACATGACGGTTCGAGGTTATGTCTTCAAAATTTAAATAAATTATATTCTCGACGACCAAATTGCAATCATTATTTCATAATTATTCCATATAGCATGCTACGCGACAGTAGATAATGCATATTTTAAAATAATTTTTGTCTATTTTGCACTTCTTGAAAAGACCCTTTGATTCTCTACCACTGCTGAGGTTTATTTTCTATATCATAATATTGATCTTTACGAAATTCTATTGCAGTTTTCGCGCTGTACATTGCAATTTGGTCGTCGAGAATATAATTTATTTAAATTTGAAGATATAACCTCGAACCGTACATTGTACAGCTGAATTAGATTTTATTGCACGCTCGAGCGAGTTAGAATTATCTTGAACAGAAATTTGAATTAGCATTATAATGCTCTGATTTGTGAGTTAGCATTTTATTCAATTTTCAGCGAATAAGAATTTTATTGAAATTCGCACGAGTTAAACATTTATTGCATAAAATTTTCAATTAGAATTTTCTTGCACGATCCGCTCAGTTAGAATTTTATTGTTCTCGCGCCTGAATTAGACTTTTATGAACAGGACGCATCGAAATGATAAATTTTCGATTAAAACAAAACACTTATTTGTATAACTAATTACACTACCGGTGTGCTTTCTTTGGAGGGAGCGAAAATATTCAACTAAGCTAATTGAAGCATGTAATAACAAAAATCCACACACTTTTTCCGAATATAGGAACAACTTTATTTGCATACCTAAAAAAGGACTGTTGCTTTAAAATGAGATAATTCTGGATAGATA
>JAWWMK010000008.1:3002156-3017654 GCA_035047105.1 Galeopsomyia nigrocyanea
CTGCTGGAAAACGGATTTCGCGTTCGGGGATAATTTAAATCGATGGAACTTTCATTATTTGATAGTATAAACATAATATGTCTTAGTTTAGCACTTCCAAAGCATCACGAACATATCAAAACCGGTGATAGTCCCATATTGGTTATAGTCCCATATTGGGTACACGTACCTTATATATACGCGCGAAGGCGTTCAATTTTCGTCTCGAAAGCGAGTGTGTGTAACCGGTTCACGAGCTGTGTTGTTGTAGCAGAATAAAGCAAAGACAACGCTTATACCTCGCTGTCTGCCAGGCGTGTTTATGTGATTCACGCAAACTTGGCGTACATCTTGCAAACTTGTTCTCACATTAAACCATCAATTCGTTATTCATGAAACACGAATAACTGTGAAGTGTAAAATGAACAATTTGGAAACAGCTGACTCGATTACCAAGTGTGAACGTCAAAGAGAAGAAGTTATAAGTTTATCCGCTCTCTGCTCCCAATTTTCTTGTTCCCCCCTAAAAATAGCCGTGCAAAGGTAATTTGCTCATAGCCAGGAAGACGAAGTCCCGAAAGAATAATCGCGCGAGGCAGTTTTATTTATTGGATAAATTTTGCTCGTACAAGAGAGCGGGCGCACATACTTAACGGCTCGCTCAATTTGCCGAGCGCGTGCGTATCCTTCAAAAAGTTGGAGCCGTTAAAACAAGGAGAGCAGCGAGAGCTCCCTGGAGGACGAGTCGCTCCCGCTCCCGCTCTTCCTCTCTCTCTCTCTCTCTCTCTCTCTCTCTCTCTCTCTCTCTCTCGTTCTCGCTCTCTCTCGTTCCGTCTCTCGGCGTGTCTCTCGCTCGGGCGAAACGTGAATTGCCTAGGATACGGTCCTCACTCGCTCGCTGTAGGCGCTCGCTTGCCCCTCCGGACTTGAGAGTGATTTAAACGACTCGGAATATCAAATTGAAAGAACTTTGCAACTTGGACCATTCATAAGGACAGGCTTGACTTCCTTTTACTTAGTGCCTCTTTTTTATCTATCTTCCGTTTTATCTTTTGCCTGTCGTCTCGATTCAGCTTTTCTTCTCCTCTTATTATCTGTTTACCTATTTTATTCCATCCACGACTACAATTCGTCGCTTGGCGAACATCTCATAATCATGTTACTTTTAGCATACACTGACTCGAATGTTTTTTTATAAAGAGAGTAAGACTTATATTGGATAAAATTGATACAAACATTTTTTCATCAATGATCTTTTCTGAGCTACACTTGAATATTTAAAGATTTTATAAGCTATTAATTTACAATTTAATTTGTAAGAACAAACATAGAGTTGTTACAATTAAACTGAGGCGTTTGAATATTTTAGTTCAGGGTCAATACAAGATATAGATATTTAATTAAATCACTTTTGAGATGATAAAAATTGTATTGTGCTAGTTTTTATTCAAATATTTCTTAAATGAATTTTAATCGTACTTTTTACTCGACAACATTTTCTTAATTCATATTTAATTGTAACACTGCCACAAATAAATGTTTGTAAAATACCGTATGTAAATTCGCTGGAAAATAATATAAATTTCAAATGGTATTAATTGTTTTTTAATGATTGAAATATTCTTACAAAACAACATGAAACTTTGATGGACATTGTACTATCGTATGGATAGAAAATTTCAAATAGGTTCCTGTATTCTTAAACAAGTGAGTGTGGCAAGTGAGTCAGTAGATCGAAGGTTAAAACCTCGCAACACTTGACCAGTACCACTTTTCTGCATTTTCAAAACTTCAATTATTTTCAGTGCATTTATGAAGTATTCATATTTTAATAAATATTAATTCTGTTGTTCAAAAAATGTTTTTTTTTACTTTTTCCCTCGGGAAATCTAATATCCTAGAATTTGCAAAAGCGGTGTAATTTACAAAAAGGTTATCATTTGGTCATTGTATCGATTATGCAATTGGATATATCATTGTACAGAAATTCATAGCAAAAGCTCTTTTCTAAATATTGTGGGAATACGGCTCGCTTTATAAAACTGACTTATGGCGACTAATACATTATTTGGAGGAATGATCTTCGACGCTCACAATGCATGAAAAAAATCCATCTCATATGCCTTTATTCCTAGATATGGGCATCAATGTGAAACCCTATTAAAATGAAGGCTCCTGACTTATTTTGCTCATAAGTCAGGAGATCTCTTTACAATAATTTTAAAAAGTGAGGTGGATAATAGAAATAATGAGTTTCAATGTGATGCCTTGCACGAACAAAACTAATGATTTCTGATAATATGGGACTATCGTCGGTTTTGATATGTTCGCGATGCTTTGACAGCGCTAAACTGTGACATTATGTTTGTACTATCAAATATTAAATAATGAAAGTTTCATAGATTTGAATTACCCCCGAACGCTAGATCCGTTTTGCAGCAGCCATTTTGTGTCTTAGACAAGCAAGTCGTCGACCTCATTGAATTTCATGCAGCTAAATATTTATTGTTTCAAGTAGTTGCATATATTTTAGTATAAATCTGCGATACACCATTCGATTCGTCTTCTTTTACGCTTTCAAAATCAACCGTCAGACATTTTCTAGCGTGTAAATAAATCAAATGCCGCTTGAATTACTTTTGTCTGTTGGTTGATGTCGATTGTACCCAATATGGAACTATACCGAAAATTATTAATGGATTATGAAAAAACACCACATTAATTTTTTTCCATGTTCCAGTTTTGAATTTCTGTGATTAACTTGAGACAAAACTTGACAGTTAGTCAAAATAAATTTACTTATTCGACTTGTCAATGATAGAATTTCGATTTTCGTTATATTTTTAAAAATTAATGTTTATATGTAAGTGTATGATTGTCACATCGTACTACTTAAAAAGTGATAAATCTTGATTTTTTTAACTTACTTATACATATCTCGTATGATTCATATACGTAAAAATTACTTTTTCTCTAATAGTCCCACATTGGGTACACTGTCTTTTTGTGCCAAAAAAAGTAGTGGCATTCAAAGTGCAATAACTCGGATTAGCTTTCATCTAAAAAATCGTGCGACAGCTCGTTTTAAAGGATAAATACTCAGCTTCAAAACGAGTCCACCTCCGTCGATAAATTCATTAATAGTAAAAAGATATGGCTGTTAGTCGAAAATAGTCTGATATTGGGTACACCTACCTAATTTATTTGTGTACATAAAATTAACGATCATTGAATTACATGTCTTACATTTTTACCATTAATAAGGTAGATGTCCAATATGGGACTATTTTTATTATAATTTATTGTACCAATTATAATTGATATAAATATATAAACGACAACGAGAGCTATGCATCAAATTACAGTTGTCTGTTTAGCGTGCATATACTCACGCAATTACACATTAATAGTATGTACCATGACACTAGGATTAAATCCTCAAAAATCAATTTTTCTCTTATTATTATGAAATCAATCACTGGGTTTTTAAGAATAATAATTTAGTATCCTATTTTTATAATGATATTTGGTCGATACTATCTGAATCGAAAATCCTTATTTTTGGTGATTTAAGGCATCAAATTGAAACTCTTGATTTCTACTATCCATAATACTTTTTAACACTAAACAGATTCCAGTTCAAGCTATGAGCAAAAGAAGCCAGCCTTCGGAGATTCCAAGTCATTCCTCCAAATTTCAGGAAAGTTGATGATCCGGTATCCTGACACTCTTCTTGTTAGCTTTAAACAACGTGTAAACTATTTTTTATATCGATTGACTCATTTTCCAGTAGATATCTACAAATAGAAAATAATACGACGTTTGAATATTATTACTCTGAATATCCCTACTTCTAATATAGAAGTATCAAATTCTTTATTCCACTCCAGTTAACAACAGTTGTTTACTTTCATAGCTTAAAATATTATTCGACACTGGTACATGAAGAATTAACGAAACAAGTAATATAACCGCACTCGCTTTCGACTCGTGTCGCAAACCTCTCATACCTCTCATTTTGTTATCTTACTTCCGTATGTATATGAAAAATAACTACACTCAGCTCAATTTCTCTCTTTGCTGATTTATTGAAATAGGGTACTTCAACATTTATTTTAAAGTTCTAAAAATCGAATTTTATGAGACACCCGCGGGAACGCATCTTTCTTAAACAATGACTGTATATAGTAAAAAATTTGAAAATCGCATATGTATACAAAAATAAACCATATTCATATGTTCATATTAAAATGAAGAATTATATGCAGGAGTGTTGGATAGAAAAATATTGCATTGAGTTCAAGAGCACGACAAAGTATCATTTGTATTATGGTGTTAAATATATTATCAATCAATTTTTTTTCTATTTGTTATAGTAGCGCATTGAAGTCTTAGCCATTCAATAATTTCCATTTCATTTACTTTTAATTAAAATTTTCGTTTAATTTTTCAGAACCTATGGATAACAATTTTTCAAAAATAGACTATGGATAGAGACAACGTATCTAATATCAAAAATTAGTTCATAGTATTGTCTATATTTATTAAAAAAAATCAACAGCAGTTGAAAGAATGTTGTTATAAATGCGGCACAGGTAAGATTATTGAGTGATCGATATATAAATACATCCTGGTAGACTTTATGCCGCTCGCGCAACATGTTATGCTGAATTTTTTTAAGACAAAGGGCCATAATAAGCGAGGTGGTACTTCTGACCTTGGCTTCTTCCGCCTTTCTTTGTCAGTGCACTTGTATAAATACTTGATAGAAGATGGCAAGTGCATCAGTCGATCGTTTCAACGCATCAGCCGATATTACTCCACGATGTTCCGCAAACTCTTCGTTCTTGCTGCCCTGTTGGCCGTTGCAGTCGCCGCACCAAAGCCTGGTTTCCTCGCTGCTGCACCCATCGCGACGACGTACAGCGCACCACTGGCGTACAGTAGCCCCTTGGCCTACGGTGCCGGATTCGGCTACGCTCCATCATACGGCCTCGGCTACGGACTTGGATTCGGCGGACTCCGTACTATTGGATTTGGTCGTGGACTATTCTACTAAATCATCAGCTAGATCTGCCAGCCCATATGCGGCAATGACATCTCCATCTTCAGAATTATTGTTGCCGTTAAAATGTGCTTTAATTAATCTCAACTGAGGTTCGGATCATCACACATCGAAAATCATCAATAATACACGATATCTTCAAAACAGCTTATATTCAACAGTGCGGATATCTGCTGAAAGTGTTAGTTTGTGATTAACTTTTGTAAATGCAGTGAAATAATAACATCACTATATTTTCATGGATCGAAGTCTAATAAATTTATCCGATAAAACAAATACTATATTCAAGTGCGTTTCTCTTATGCTCAAATCTACAATTTAAATCCTTCTCATCCTATTTGACTTTTTCGCATGAACCGTACTAACATAAGTGATTCCAACATTGTATAAGTCATTATTCGTAAAAAAAAATGCAAAATATACATGAATTTATAAGGTGATAGATTTCTAGTAGAATTGATATAATACGCAAATAAAAAAAACGTCTTAATTAAATAACAAGAATTATCCGTTGATTTCATTAAAATAAATAAATAAATATTCTAGTTGTAAAGCATTACATCTAGATCTATAGTTTAAATAGATATAGTTTTTTTTTCTTGTTCATAACGCTGTTTAACAAAATTGATAAGTGACTGCATTAATTCATTTACAATAGCCTCTGCATATCTTGTTTTTTAGACACACAAATTGTGAGTCGTTGATCGTCGGGTTGACGTAGTTAATGTAATTCATTTTGGTAAATACTAATTATCTTGGTAATTTGAGTTTAAGTATTCAAAATACTCAATCATCTAATGAGAGTTCACACTTCAGTTTTTCCAATTGTTCAGATGTCGAACATAAGCCATCACAGACAATATGCTTGTGCTGTGTTTCTGTACATTTTATCAGGAATTCAAAGTAAGCACATCTGCTAAATATGACAACAAATATGAATTACCTTTATTTTTAAGTAATTTTAAATAGCTCCTCTAGCTTCGCTTTTTTTTTACTTTTTTGAAAGTATAATATCAGAATGTTAAATAACCTCAAAACGAGCACTATTAGCTGAGCTGTGAATTCTGTCCAATGAATACCACAAACTTCAAGTAGAAGTACTGATCGAAGCTTTTTTTTCCCTAAATCTTTCAGTTTTTTAGTACGCAAACCACTCACGTGAAAAAATAAAGCGACTGAAGCTACCTTTGTTCTGCACACCAAATTATTAGCAGTGTAGTACTTTTTAAAAAAATCTCATAGTCCATCTTCTTTGCCAGTATTCACAGCAACTACATCCGCAATAAGTAATGATAGTTTTCTCATTATACTCCCTATTTTTACGAATCAATTCTTGTTTTAAAACCTACAATAACTCCTACTGACGACCCTTTGGTACCACTTTCTTAAGGTACAGCAGCTCCGAGAAAATAAAGCTCGGGAGATTCAGCGTGTGAAGTAATTTTGATAATTAAGTAGATTTTGTCAATTTGGGTTCTATTTCCTGATCCATCATAGTACAATGATATTGCTAAATCATAGTTAACCCACTGCTCAAAATTTTTCCCATCATACTTTACAATAATTTCTGAAAAGTCTCTAAAGATTCATGGATTAAGATATAGAAGCTGCCATACGAAGTGTGAAAATAAAATTCTCCTGCTAAATGGCCTATGATGACTCTTACAGAGAAAGTATTTGCCGACGGAGTCAAATTTTTTATACTCCCGTAAACATGAATTAATAGTTGATCAATTTTATTTATCAACAGTGGGTTAGCTGGGTTGTGTACAACGTGCAATTTCACTTACAATTTGTGGAGTATCTTATTTCGATTGCACGTAAGCTTGTCAAAACATAATTCTTTTCTTTCCGTTTCAAGCCTCAAGTCTTTTTTTGTTGCAAAAACTGCATCAAAATTTTATGAATAATCTTATAAGCAACTTTTTATGAAATATTGTGTAAAAAATGTTTGAAAAAATATATTTTATGATAAACTTATAAGCTGATCGTCGACTCAAAGTTATGACTCTCTTGTCGTTAGAAAAAAATTACAATAAATTTTTCATTTACCTAAATTTAAATATAATTTTGAAATTACAATAATTATATATGGGGGCCGGCAATTAGAAATAAGCATTTAATTATTTTGTATAAAAAGGAGAGATATTTATTCAACAGGAAATATATTTGTACAAAATTTTACACACGGTTTACTTGTTTGTATAAATTACTTTTTCTCTCAGAGAGAAAAGTTAATTCAAAAGCATCAAGGTGTCACTTGTAAATTTATCAACTAAATCGTAACGGCAGCTGTACAGGCATGTTGATTTAGTAGTGTCCAGAGTAGCCAAATCCTCTAGCGAGGCCCAATCCTCCGTAGCCGAGTCCATAGCTGCGACCGAGTCCAGCGTATCCTAGACCAGCTCCATAACCAAGGCCAGTACTGTATCCAAGACCACCGGAGTAGCCAAGGCCAGCACTGTAACCAAGACCACCGGCGTAGCCTGCGCCATAAGCCAGACCTGGTGCAGCGATAGTGGTGGCGGCGATTGGAGCAGCGATCGGAGCGGCAATAGTTGCTCTGTATCCCAAACCAGCTTCGTATCCCAAACCAGCACCGTATCCCAAACCAGCACCGTATCCTAAACCAGCTCCGTAGCCGAGACCGGCTCCGTAGCCAATGGCACTAGTGGTGATCGGAGCGGCTATCGGAGCTGCCACAGCAAGACCTCCGGCGAATCCTGGCTTCGGCGAAGCGGCAACGCAGGCCACGAGGGCAGCGACGATTATCAATTTGCAGAACATCTTGATTGTGCTTTGGACTACTCGACTCTTCGACTGATGCACTTTCCGAAAAAATTCCGCTTTTTATATCTGAGCGATTCAATTGCGACGCCTGCGAAAGGTAATTGCACTCGTAACCTTGCTATCGTTTTTTTTTCACTTTCGCGATCAGGCTCCATCACAAACCAATCGTCAACATCATTCCGTTATCTTTTTGCAAAACTTTGAAGGTCGCCCCCTATTTTCTGGACTCGTTTTACTCGCCCATCTTACTGTTCGGCTACTGCACCTTTCACTTTTTTCATTGTAAGTCATAACGGTTCGATCGAACATTGCATCTTTAATGATGCAATTAAATGACTCTTATAAAATGTACCACTTTAATTTCATAGCTATAACTGTTAATTGATATATTATCTAAAAATAAATAGCAGCTATAGTAATAAAAAGTCGTTGTACAGTTCCCTGAAAATCTTCAGTGTGAAGCCCTACATACTTTTTACGGTTTCGGTAATGCTCTAATTTTTTTAACCATAGCACTTTTTTCCTTTATCCGAACCGTCCGTTCACGGGCTAAGACTATTTTTGAGTCATCTTCTATAAAATTTAATGCATTGTACGGTCAAAAATCGAAGGATAACATTATTTATGGACTTTTAAAGGGATCATTTTACTGTGTATTACCATGAACCATTGGGAAAGCTCATTTTATATCTAAATTGGTTTAAGTTGAAAGCCTTTGTATATTTTAATTTGATTACCTATTTTAAATACTTTTCAAATCATTCTGTGAACATTCATTCAAGTATTTATCCAACGAAGTTTGTCGAGCTGCTTTTGTTTATTTATATGATTATCTTACGTTTCATTAAAAATATACCTTTTGAATACATTTCTGTTTTTTTAGATGTTGATATTTTCAATTTCCAAGGCAAATTTTTATAATAATTTTCAAAGTAGCGAAAACGTACAGATTCATCTAAGATTTTTTACTTGGGTTATTATCAGTATTTGCTTTTAAACAGATACGTGTTCTAATATCGAGATGTTAGATGAAATTTATAACAAAATATTTAAGTACAGCAAGCTACGGCATCGATGCAATGTTTTATATCAAACCGTTATCGCTGACAATGAAAAAAGTGAGAGGTACACTAAACACCGATATGTTCGATAAGTGAAAGAAGTGCCGAAAATAGGGGATGACCTTCGTGGTTCTGCAAAAAGATTACGGAAATTTATATTATGCATTGCGGTGAGCCTCGATGATGAAAATAAAGAAAAAACGATAGTAAGGTTTCGCGTGCAATTACCTTTCGCAGGCATAGCGATTGAACAGCTCAGATATATAAAGCGGCGTTCGCTCGGAAAGTGCATCAGTCGAAGAGTCGAGTAGTCCAAAGCACAATCAAGATGTACTGCAAATTGATAATTGTCGCTGCCATCGTGGCCTGCGTTGCCGCTTCGCCGAAGCCAGGATTCGCCGGAGGTCTTGCTGTGGCAGCTCCAATTGCCGCTCCCATCACCACTAGTGCCATTGGCTACGGAGCCGGTCTCGGGTACGGAGCTGGTTTGGGATACGGTGCTGGTTTGGGATACGAAGCTGGTTTGGGATACAGAGCAACTATTGCCGCTCCGATTGCTGCTCCAATCGCCGCCACCACTATCGCTGCACCAGGTCTGGCTTATGGAGCAGGCTACGCCGGTGGTCTTGGTTACAGTTCTGGCCTTGGCTACTCCGGTGGTCTTGGTTACAGTTCTGGCCTTGGCTACCCCGGTGGTCTTGGATACAGTACTGGCCTTGGTTATGGAGCTGGTCTAGGATACGCTGGACTCGGTCGCAGCTATGGACTCGGCTACGGGGGATTGGGCCTCGCTAGAGGATTTGGCTACTCTGGATACTAATAAGTCAACATGTCCGTACAACCGACGTTACCATTTATTTGTTGAGTTTACAAGCTGTGGCTTGATACTTCTTAAGCTTGTATCTTCTGAGCTTTATTCTTTTGAATTAACTTTTCTCACTTTGAGAAAAGGTGATTTTCATCAATAAGTAAACCACAATGTGGTATGTATAAGTAGTTGTGATGTCACAAGATTAGGCGAGTACAGGGTAAGATAATATCTTGTACGAATCCATTTCGCATTGAATAAATATATGTTACTTTAAAACTATTTCTCATTTAAAATTGGCATCACCTAAGTCCACTATTTCCTTTTTTAATAGTCGAACTCATTATACTATTCCAGATTATCAGAAAATGACGCACAACGAACAATGGCATTCAAATAATATTTTCTTAATGTTTTTGGCACAGCATATAAACACAATATCTAACAAGCCTTGTACAGTACACACTAGGTCGTTTATAGATAACTTTTTTTCTTATTAGTTCTTTTGTTTTAAAAAACTTCAAAGTTGAAGCCATCGCATATGTTGCATCATAATTAGTAGAAAAGAAAATGATTTTATTCTGGAAATATTAAAGAAAATTGTTGTTCTTTTTTACTTTGAAATAGCATACAGATGTAGATTGAACCGATTTTCAAAATTAGAGCCTCATTTTAAAGGCAATTTTCTCTATGATCTTATTTTTAACTGTGCCGAAATTATTAGTGGAAAATTTGAAAGTAAAATACAATTTTATGTGTTACGTATGACAATGCAATAACTAGTTATGATTTGAAGACTCAAAACTTGTATGAAAGATAAACGACTCTAAGTTATAACAACGTAATTTTGCAACAAAAGTATAACAAAATTGAGATAGTATAAAGCTTGCACGCAGTACAGAACCGAGATCTTAAACGAATTTCAGCGTAACACGTAAATTCTTTGATTTTTTCAGTACGGTAATTAATTCTTGTTTCTCTAATATGTTTGAACATACCCCCTGAGTATATTAGAATGTGATGGCAAGTCGAGAATTTTCAATTCATAATTTTCATCGTACGAATTATTCAATTTATTTGTAAGACTATATCAAAACATACACGCACACACACACACACACATACACGATAATTTTTATAATCAATTACTTTTTTGTATGTTTATGTTTGTTTATATTATACGCTATCAGTGAAACTTCTGATAAACAATTTATAAAAAACAACCATAACAAAATCTAAATTTAATGTATCTATATCTATACCACTTGTATCTGTTCATGTGTACATCAAACCCTATCCGAAACGCAAAACCAATCTTTCGGGAGGTAAAAAACATCATAATAAAAATATATTTATGAAATAAAATTCACACTTCGATCGAAAACTCATATTTGAAAAGATTTGTAATATTTAACAAAAGAGAATGGCCTTAATAAAATCCTTAAAACTGTTTATTCTAAATAAAAAATGGAAAAAGTTGTTAGGAATGTTTAAATTTTGTCAGCAAAAGGTTTACTAGACAAAAATATACATAATGGTTTATAAAAATAAAAGCAATGGTAGATTGTTTCGTATTTCAATCACACCTAAGGGAGCAGATTCAATGGTACGTCCCTCTGGCATAATTCATAATTGTCAAATCGCATTCGGTTTGACAAAAATGTAAAGTTACCACATTTTTTATTACTTATAGTTACTAAAGAGAAAAATATTTTATAGCATGGAAATTTTTATGAAGTATATGTTCTACTCTCAAGTCTTTTTAAGAGCTTTAACTTGATTACCCGCACGTCTTATTTCATGCATTGGAACCGAAGATATGGGAGTTAAAAGTTGGCGATTTTCAAACTCCAATTATTCAAAAGAAACAAAAATACACAAAAAAATTGAAGGAGGTTTTTCTACTCGGTGTCAGCTACCAAAAAATATTAAAAATAGAAAATAAAAAAACAGTTTTTTTGAAACCACTTTAAAAATTTCAATTTTTCAAAAAACCGCCATCTTTAAAGTCCCATATCTCCGGTTCTAATGCATCAAATGATACGGGCGGGTGTTAAGAGCTTTCATTTGATCAAATCAAATAAAAGCTCTTAACAAGACGAAAACGCCGTCAACCTCATTCAAAAATCTTAAAAATTAACGAAGTTATAAGACTTCAAAGATGACTATAAAATTGGTCCCATAACCACTTCGTTAACTCAACGGAGCGACTCGTATATGTATATATTTGTCCGAGAATTATTTTTTTCTCGAAAAAGTACAAAGTGGAAGAATCCAACGAGCCCTCGCACGTCGAGAAAGATTGAAAACTCAGCTCTGTATACATTTTTAAAAAATTCTGAGATAGCCAAAAAGCTTCTTTTAACATACCCTACCCTAGAAAAAATCGCCGGCAAAATTAGTTGACCCCCCACTTCAGCGAATGTTAAAAAATTATTAACGACTCACATATAATATTACAATGTTTATACGCCATTGAAAATAACATTTTATTATTATTTGTTCAGCTACGAGTGTGTAAGGTAGTGGAGCGCTGGAAAAATTAGGTTTCAAATAAAATAGTTTGACGTACAAATAAAAAAATTTATTTTGTAAAGTTTCGTTTTCTATTACTCTTACAATAAACATTCTGTTGTACGTTGATATAAAAAATATATTGATTCATCATGCTCATGAGCATCCTCGCTTGCGATACATAAGAATATCTATTGTTAATTCTTTGCGATGCGTGACAAGTTATAAGTTGTACTTTTCTCTTGGAAAAAGTACAGGACTTATCCGTAGAAGCTTCGTCCATAGCCGTATCCTCCGTAACCGAAGCTACGAGCACCATAGCCTAATCCACCATAACCAATAGTACGGGCACCATATCCTCCAGTATAGCCAATGCCGCCGAAGCTGCGGGCTTCGTAGCCGATACCTCCCAGATAGCCAGGTTCAGGTTCTGGATTAGCGTGAACGAGTGCCACAAGGGCAAGAACGAAGACGAATACTTTTAAAAACATGGCTAGTGATATTCTCAGAATGCTTCGAGAAACGACTGATGAAGAATTTGACGATATCGCTGGCTTTTATAGTGCGCGTGACGATCAATTTTTTTTTCTGCAATCCTACATGTGTGATCCTGGTATGCAAAAGTTACTCTACTACAAAAATTCAAGATACCGATGATGTGACGATTGTAACCCGGATGTTTACTTATACAAATTGATATACAGGAAATCGTACTTGATACTTATTACGTAAATTATGTAAACATTCAAATTGTCCTGGAAGAAGTTAAGCCAATAGTGAATACACGAATGAAAGTTGTCCAACAGGAGACTCATTATATTTATCTTTAGTTTGGAAAATTTTAACGATAAGCGTTGGTTCAATTTATTTTAGGCACATGACATTGAACGCCATCAGTACGATTTCCTGTATCTCGATTTACATATAAGTAGAAATCCGGGTTACTATCACACCACCGGTATCTTGAATTTTTATAGGAGAGTGACTTTTGCGGATGAGGGTCACACGTGCAGCATTGTACACAATTGTATCGTCACGAGTAGTATAAAAGCCAGCGACATCGTCAAATTCTTCATCAGTCGTTTCTCGAAGCATTCTGAGAATATCACTAGCCATGTTTTTCAAATTATTCGTCTTCGTCCTTGCCCTTGTGGCACTCGTTCACGCTAATCCAAAACCAGAACCCGGTTATCTCGCAGGCAACGGCTATGCTGGCCGCAGCTTCGGCGGCATTGGCTACACTGGAGGATATGGTGTCCGTACCATTGGCTATGGCGGATTAGGCTATGGTGCTCGTAGCTTTGGTCACGGAGGATACGGCTATGGACGAAGCTTTTACGGATAAGTTACTTACTTTTTCCAAGTGAACAGTTCAATTTATTGCGTATCTTGAATAAATTATCGACAGTTACTCAAGTTACTACTACAAGCGAGGATATATATGAACATGTTTCCCAACGTGCAACAGATTTTATATTGTAATAGTTATTAAAAAATAGACTTTTATAATAATGATTGCAAATAAAGCTTTTAATTTATATTTCACACTGCTTTATCTCAAACCTTATTTGTCCAATATTTCACTGCCTTATACACACACAGCATATCTTGAAGATGTATGTAAGATCATTTTATCAGAATTGTTTGTTTTACAGAGTACTTTGTCTTTGAATCAGAATTTTTTGTCAGCGGATTCATAGTTTTTCAGTCATACGAATGTATTTTTGGAGTTTTTTTTTCTAAATGAAAGTTATCGCAACGGCGAGACGCATGATCAAACGTGCATAATACAATCGGATAAATTGGCATGAAAGAGAGCTCAGCAGCAGTAGCAGAGGAAGTAGTTTTGGAAGAAAAGAAGAGGCGAGCGAAAGAAAAAGACAAAAGCAAAAGATAGGAGGAAAATAGCCTGGAAAGCGAGGAGTATTTGTATTGGAAGGGTGAAATCGAGCCCGACATTCCTGCTGCCGACACGAGCGAGCAAAAGAGCGCGCCCATCCAAGAGACTGATGTTCCTTGCTCGCATTCTGCAAAGAGGCTGTCGGTACGTCGGAGCCCGGTATCCGGAATGGATTACGGAATCAGATCGAATCCAGATAGAAGCCCTGCGAGGAGCACGCCAGAGGCCGGAGCTCATCCCCTCTTTTCACGTCACGCGTTTACATATATCCAAGAAGCCAATGACACCTCATCACTGTGCGCCTTTCCTCTCGCTGCTGCTCTATACTCATGCGCCTTTGACAGTCAGCCAGCTTCTTCTCTCCGCAAGAGATCATACCAACTTATCAGATGATCATATAGGCTCAAATAATTTCACACCGATGTGCGCCCATAGCTGTATTACTTTCAGTGCGTCGGGCATTCCGTGATCAATGCTACGAGGAATTACTGTCAGTATAATGCTCGGCAAATGTTCTTTCGAACCAAACAATCATAAACATTAGGACGAGTGACGGCTTAAAACTTTGCGTCCGCAAGCAGAGTTTAGCTGAAAAGGGAATAAAGTGCAACGAATTCGAAGGAAAGGGAGAGTGGTCTGCGAGCGAATCAAAGTGTCGTCCTCGGGGCGAGGATTACATTGAAATGAGAGATGCCACGGGGATAGAAACAAGTCGCGCGCGTTGGCGTTCAAAATAATTATGCGGGGCGAAATGCGGAATTCCTGTTGAGGGCCGAGACCGCAAAGTGACGAGAGAACCGGCGGCGAAGGAGAGATAGTGCACGGCCGAGGTCGCTTCCGCGCAAAATCTCCACGACTAATATATGTGAATTAGGTGCTGAGGGCTCGCGCTAATGCATCCTATTTCGCCTTTGGCTACCGTTGAATATCCTGACCTGAATGTTCGCGCTTTCTCCCGTGTTTTCAAGCTCACTCTTATTCACATTTTTAAACCAAATAATTTTACACGCATACGTATATCAGGATTTTTTTACAACAAATAATGAGGATCTTTCTGCCATCAGGCGGTGCTCGTACCCCAAGGGTAAAAGCGTGGGAATATTTTAAATCAGTAACTATTATATTAGCTGAAAAATTATTCATATTATTATTTTTTACCTTCCAAGTAGTCTAAAAATCTTTTTAAATCTTTCTATCAATTTTGCTATTTTTATCGACGTTGGTTAGTTATTTTTTCCAGCGAAATAGTAAGCTGATACTTTCTATACGTATACAACGTATAATACGCCGTATAGGTAGTTTATACAACAACTATGAGCACTGCAATATCTCGTCGGAAAATAATAAAACAATTTTTATAAAAATAGCAGAATTGATAAAA
>JAWWMK010000008.1:3054650-3078183 GCA_035047105.1 Galeopsomyia nigrocyanea
GGGCTTTATGAATATTCTGTATAGGCCTGACACAGAAACTCAGGATCCTGATCAGGGCCAAATGTTTGCCTGATCGCAGTTTCCCATCGGGCGTTTATGTACACATTTGTTGCACATGGCAAAAAGTAAGGTTAACTTAAGATCACTTAAGATCTCCCGTATAAAGTGCAGCAAAATAGAAGAATGTATCTAGAAAAATAATTATATTTTTAAAAAGTGGCTGATAAATCTAGTTATTACTTTTTAAAAACAATTATGTATCAGCAGTTGTAGAAAACCACTTAATTTTTAAATTAATTTTTTTAAAAGTATCTCTGTTAGTGAATGTGAATTTTGCACATACATGTAAATATAAACAAAAATTTTTATACCTGATTTTCCAAGATTTATAAAGTAAGATAATTGCATTTATTAAAAAACTGTTTGATTGATTAATTTTGAAAATTAATTAATTGTTATTGTATTTCTTTAGAACTGTTCAAAAATGAAACGGAAAATTGAACAAACAGAAAAGTCTGAAGTTTTATCAAAAGATGCAAAATATGAAGGCAACAATAGTAAACTCAAAGAAGATGTGCAATCCAATAGTAAAAAGAAAAAACGGAGAAAATTTGACTCTGATGAAGTAAAATTGAAAAACAAGAAGAAAATTGAAAGTAACCATGCACTTATTGAAATGGGAAAAGAAAAAGGTAATCAAGAGAATACTTTGGAAGAATCTGACGACTCGGATAACGAAAAGACACAAAAACTAAAAATGTCTAAAGAAGAAAGCGATAAGTTTAATGGAAAATTTTTAAGAAATGCATTTAATAGTGCAGATGGATGTGCTATCCTTCATAAGTTTGTGATATTTTGTGATCTAAATCATAAAAAAGACTTAGTTGCTGAATATTTAGAAGCTGGTGGCAGTGTTTTAGAAATACTTAGATTGCTTGATAGTTCAGAGAAAAAAAATATTGATAACACAACTACAGTTTTTACAGCAATGCACATTGTAATTATGAAGTAAGTAACAATTATCAGTCAGTAATGCTTTTGTTGTTTTTTTTTATTCAGCAAATATTTAATTGAACTATATAGGATTTTAGCAAAATATCCACAGAATCAATCTAGTGCACAAGAAGCATGTCGTCATCTAATAAACTCACATCTAGCTTCTATACATTCAATGTTATCTAGTCAAAGAAAAGCAAAACATCGTAGAGTGGTTCTCAGGTTGTTAGCAGCAATTGTGTCATTGGGTGGAACATTACCTCGTGAATTACTGAATCATTTATCTTTACATCCACAACTCGTTGATGTTTTAACTTTGCATTCTAAACCATCCGATCCTCAAAATGTGAGAACATGTTTTATACACTTCATTTTAGCATTCCTTGTTGAAGGTAATGCCTCCAACATTAGAACATTGCTTGAGAAACGAGCCGTTTTTTCTGGCATATTTGCTGGGTTAGTGTATGATCGTGCAAACGTTGTTCAACTGGTATTAGCAACTATGAAAAAATATGTATTGGAAAATCCTACAGTTACTAAAACCATGAAGCTGCATTTATTCTCTACTCCTGTTATAAAAAACATTGTTGCTTTGTATCATTGGAAAGGGCCCAAAAATTGGCAAAAGCACAACAAACAAAATACCATTCAAGAAAATATTAATCCTGAACAAAAAGAGGTATATTATTTTAATTAAATTAGTACATCAATTCTATGTTATACTCATACAATATGTCCTATCTGTTTCTGTAGATAATTGATAATATTGTGCATGAATTTCTAACTACTTTATTGACATCAAGTCGTCATGGTGTAGCTTTTCATGATAGAAGTATAGGGGCTGAGTTTGGCTCAAGACATAATCAACTTATTAATACAATACTTCAAAGCTTAGATAAACCTTGGGAGCATACTAAAATTTCAGATTTAGTAATTAAAATACTGTCAGCTTGTCCAGATTTAATTAAACCACAATTGATGTATACAGAACCTTTCTTGATTCCACGAATTTCAAAAAATTGGATTGATGTTATTCAATTTGTCAAGAAGGTATTTCAATTGTTATTTACACATTGTCTTTTTCAATATTTATATGTCATCCAATAATAATTTTTTTTAGATAATCAATAATGTTAACATAGAAAGTTGCTTGAACTTATGCTCCACAGATCTGTCATTGCAACAGTTGGCTAATGCAATATTGAATTTAATATCATCACCAATAGTTATTAAAAATGCTATTCTTCCATCTATGGAGCATAGTAATGTTTTGATCCATTATGAAATCATGGATGTTTTATTTACGATTTTGAAGAAAATTGAGAGCCTTCTAGTAGGATTTAAAAAGTCCAAGCATAACAGATCAGAATATATACATTTTAGAAATATTGTATCAGAGTATATATCCAAGGTAATTTTTAATTAGCAATTTCTACATAGCAATGAGAGCTACTTTTCTAATTGATAAATTATTTTACTACAGCATATGCCGACCTTTGAATCTATTTTAAATATTTGGAGTAGTGCTTTTTCAGTAGTTAAAGATACTGAGATTACAAGTGATGACTTGTTACATTCACATGTAAATGTGAGAGATCATATAATGACAATATTAAATGTCTTACAAGCTTACGGCGACAATTTTTCAGAAATTTTATATCTTGAAAATTTGACTGATGTTAAAAATCGACCTGTAACATTATTAACGAATTTAGATGAAATTGAACATATTAATGAAGAAGAATTTGTTGTTATGAAAGTGAAAGCTTTGAAAATTTTAATATCTTTGAATATTTCAGATTTTACCCCAAATGAGGTAAGAAAATCATCTCAAACAAAATTTGAATTGAGAAAAATAACTAATATGGAATTATGTTTACAGAATCTCTTCAGTTCTGCACTTTCGTTTTTATTAAGCAAAGTGGGAATTAAGAATATTTTATTTGACTCAGAAGTACTCAAAACAATTGTCCTATTATTGAATAAATGTGAAATATTTGAAGAGCACAATGATGAAATCGAAATCTGGGTAAATGCTATCACCCATTTTGACAGCACTGATCATAAATTAGAAATTGCCAATTGGATAACGAAGATCGTGACGCGTGTTTCTAAACACACCAAAAAGTATATGTCTATAATGTACAACAATGAAGAAAAAACAAAAGACGAAATTTTAGACAATAAAAGACAAGAAGATATTTTTAGTGGTATGTGAAACATTTCTAAAAATATGTTGATATTCTAATATTAGTTAAATATATAAAAAATAGTATCGATTATAAATAAATGTTATTAATTTGCAGCTTTGAGTGAGAAAAATATCAAAGACATTAAATGTGTCGATCCGATGTTATCAGCTAATTCATTATCATTGGTTGTATATGGTGCAGTTGAAAATTATCGCAAAAATCCTTCTGACATAATAGCTAATTACTTGTCTTATGTTCTGACTTATATTTTACACTGTCAAGTTTCACCGAAAGTATTGATATCTTTGACTGAAGAGTTGCTTATTCCATCTCAAAATTACATAATCAGATGGAAAGAGCAGCAACCCTCAACCATACCAGAAAAACTTTTTAATTCAAAAAATGTTTTTTCAACATTCAGCAAAATGTTACTCAATTGCGATGCATATGAGGTAAAAATGGTTGAATCTAAATTATGTATTCAATCTGGTGGTAGTACCAATGATTACCAGTTGACTAGTTTTGAAGTTAAAGCTTTATTTCGTATGGTGATCTTTTATTTGGTACAATTATCAGAAGAAAATTACAAAGGTTCTCATAATATTGCAATGTATACAAAGATACTATTAGATTTATTGAAAATTGCTGAAGAGATGAAGTCATCTGGCGACAGTACAACAAGAGGCTGTATCAAATATATTTTCAACCATCCAATTATATTACAACACTTTCAGCCAATATTTATAGATTCAAATTTAACACAATTTCAAACTACAAAATTAATTATTCAAGTTCTTGGATCTTCTATATACTTTGAAAATGAACATTCAACATCAGAAATACTTCACACATACCAGGAAAAATTTATAGCACACGTAAAATCATTTGTTCACAAGCATGAAGATGATGAAATGGAACCAGATTTAAATGTTCATCTAGAACTCATTGGATTATTGAAATTTAGTAAAGAAACTATTGTAGACTTGATGAGTAATATAATGACTTTAAACAAAGAAAAGTTTACTAAGACGGATAATCGCGAGTTATCAATTTGGGGAATCATTATTCCCGAGTTGATCAAACAGTTCTCTTCAAAAACCGTTATAAGCGAATTGAAATCCATTATTACATTGAACCACCAGTTACTTAACAAACTCATTATCCGTACACTTGCTCTGAAGACTTTATGCAAAGAGGAAATCAGAACGTGGGAAAGCAGTTTATGTGACTATCTACTGAAATTTCCACATTCTATTTCTGTTATTGATGGGAGTAAGTTGCAATGACTCACTTATATTTATTTATGCCTCGGAATGATATAAATTCATAATTTCTACAATTTAAATATACTTTTTACAGATATATTTACATCTTTCTTAAAAAGTGAAATAATACCTACGACTGAAAAAATATTGGAGTTATTAGTTGAAAGAAATCCTAAATTTTTATCCATATTTATTAAGCATGCAAACAATAGTAATAATATTTTGCACCATAAATTTCTTATTTTTTCAATAATTTCACACAACTTAAAATATAAATATGATGAGAAGTTTTTACGAAACGTTTTTGAGTTTTACAAGGCAGATATTATGAAATATTTGATAGAAGGAGATGGTGAAGAATACATTTGGATTAAAAAGCATATAGACGCTGTATCATATTTAATACAAAAATATTTTGGTAGGTAAAATAGTATTTAAAAAAAAAGCTCATCCTCATTATTAATCATATTTTACGTAAAATTGTACAATAAAAAATTGGTTTTCTAGATCCGACATCATGCCAAGATATTATCAATACAATTTTATCTAATGAAAAAAACCTAGATGCATCATGTGAAGAACACGTAACATTAATATTTAGTGTATTTAAAAAAATATCGGAATCAGAACCGAGTACTTTGAAAAATTTTGTACAGCTACTTCTTCATATAACTGTAATTGTATTGAAAAAGGATTCGAAAAATAATGCAAAGTTGAACTTTTTATGCCGAACGTTAATGGAATCTATTGAAATTTTGAAAGTTGATAAAGAGTTAATATTTGATGAACTCGTTAAATATAATTCTTGGTCACAATTTACTCGTATCATTTTGAAATCTGGACTGAAAATGACAAAAGACAATAAAAATAAAAATTTGTTATTAAAAGCGTTAGTTGCCACTTGTGATGTTGCTTATAGAAACAATGGAAATGAAGAATATACTAAAACTATTTTCGAAATGACAACATCACATTCTGAATTTATTAATGTGATGCTTAGTAATACAGAAATCAAAAGTGAGAATAATGGAAATTTTTATTTATTAATACGGGGGAACCGAAAATGTTCATTTTCAACTTTTATTTTCTAGGTGATCTTATTAAATTGTTATGGATTTTAGTCAGAAAAAATCATTCACTGATGTCAACAACTCATATTTCACTTTACTTAGCTGCATATAATGCTACTTTAACTGAAAGCGATCAATTAATTTTTAGGGTAAGCAGAATAAATTGTTTGGTTGAAGTTGTCACAAAGCCACTTTCAAAGCTTAATTAGTCGAAGCCTCGATCTGCATCCTTTTTCTTTAATTATAATATAATAAACGTACGTATATATTTCATGTTTTAGATTCTTCAATTCTATGAAAGTAACGGCATTAAATTGAACGAATTTCGACCGTATTTATGGGGAAATGCTGCTGCAATGCACTATAGTGTTAAAGGTGAAACTAGTACAGCATTATGGAGACAACCATCGACATCGCAAGTTTTGGACCTACTAATTTCTAGAAATGTGGCTAATACTATTAGAGAATTTCCTACACAGAGAAATTGGGAGGTTGGTTCTGATAAACATCGAGTACATTATTTATTGTACATAAGAAAAACACTAAATTTTATTATCTTGGTTTCAGGATGACTTCTCATGTGATCAAACTACTGGCACTCAAGTATATGACCCTGCATTTTACTTGCCAGTGTTTAATCAACTTTTGAAGGATAACAGTGTCATAGCTTGTCATAAAGTAATTCACAGCGGTGCCTTGTCTTTAGCAATCATGGCTTGCACAAGTAGTTGTCAAAATATCCGTTTAAAAGCCTTTGACACAATCTCTAAATTTGCATTTCATTTAGAAGCAACAAGGTTCGTGATTTTATTTATAACTGTAGTATTATTGCTGATATATTTTATGTTTTATATTTTAAAAGTAATAAGATTAATTTATTTTATTTGAATTCTGTCTTACATAGGTCGAAAGAAAAACCACTATGGACCAATTTTATAGAAGCTTTGCATAATGGAATAAAGAAACTGGAAACATCTATCGAAAATGTACAGTTAAACGGTTTTGTGGCAGCTTTCCTCGCCCGAACATGCTTAATCATAACTCAACCTCTCAATCAATTATATTCTCCACTTCATTCATTTCTTATGGCAAAACCAGCATTGAATTTGAGTACTATTCCTGAATTATTGCAATTATATCACAGTTCAGAAATTCACCATCAAATCCATAGACATTGGATTCTCGAAGTGATTAGAGATGGATTAAAATCTAATAATGATATGGATGTGGCATTGAAATGCGTCTTGTTTAAAATGCTGTTTGATTTCTATTTTTCTTGTGTAGCTGATAGAGAAACAAAAGTGAGTATCAATAAGTTGTCTTGTATCTGTTGTCCACTCGTCCATTCAATACTGATTTTCTTACCGATTTCGTAGGACCTTATTCTTCAGATTGTAAACTCAGCTACGTCACTGACAAAGTTGTGTACAATACTTGTGAATGGTTATTCCTTATTGCCATGGTTGATGAACGTTACTAAAAATCTCAAAAAAGGAGACGCGATCGCTAGTAGTCATATCATAAAAGTTGTCTACAATATTATCAATGCCTTCAAGGAAACCAAGTCTCGAGATGTTCATCACAATTTACTACTGATGAAAATACTACTAAGTCTTAAAAATTATTTTAATCAAGATTTGACAAGAGAATGCTTCCAATCATTTGTTAATCTTCTGAATCAAATAATGATGACCAATCGGGCAGTCTGTAAAGCTCTACTGCAAGATGATTTGAAAAGTTTAGTTGACTTTTCCAAAGTCTTTATTGAAGATGTAGGTGAATACAAATTAATGTTACAGTTCGGATGTGAATTTGCTAATAATCAAGCTCTTGGCCAATCTGCATCACTAAAAGACGATTTAAGCAGATTACTTATTACGTGGTCTACTTATAAAAATTGAAAATATAAATCTATTTTTGTAAATATTTTTATAGCAATCTATTGAGTAAAAAATCAACTTGACTTTATACTAGTTTTATTTTTTGCTGGCAGTAAATTAGTACATGAAATCATGCCATCACCAAATTAAACAAAAGTCTCTCTACCCTCCCTAGAGGCTATGCATAAAGGTTAGAGTATAAACAGTTATTAAATTTGTAGTTGATTTTAACCAAAAAAAAAAATTCAATCGAAACCAGAAATATGATTATTATAAACTGATCGGTTAAAAAACTGTAATTATTGGAAAAATTCAAAGTAAAGCGCAACATATTCTAAATTTTTGTATCGATGCTTTTAAAATGTTCTCAAAGAGATATCAATTTTTACGCAAAAAATTATATCCTCGAGCGTATTACGTGGGAAAATCAGGAAAATTTACAAAGCGAATTAGTCGGCACCATAAATCTCAAATTCCAGACAATTACAAACCAATGAATGTTGAGTACTTAAAGTATTTGGTGAAAGTCTTGAAAAAATCTATAAAAGTTTGGTCAAATGAAAAGATTGTTTATTCTTACGGAAATAATTTGGAAAAACCAAGTATCGAAGTAGAATATATAGAAAACCATCCAAAATGCAAGGACAGTAATACGGTAAAAATAGGGCATTTTACATTGAAAAATGGTAAAGATGCCGATAAGACTTTTCCAAATGATTGCTTATTGCAAGTTATTTCGGCTCAATGCGGCATTCAACCCCATCGTCTACGCAGAAAAATAACAAAAAAATTGCGGAAATTAAAAGGTAGCTGTCGTACGAAAAATCTTATTTATCATTCTGAAGTGCACGTATCTGATGATGCTGGTTAGAACTGCAAAACTTAATTCTGAATAAATTAAATGTTTTTTGATGAATCCAAAAATGGCACGTTCAAAAATTATTCATCAGATATTATTGGCGGTGCAAGATACATGGGAAAATCTGCATCTCACGCCAAACGGATTCTCGATCAATCGCAAAATGGAAAGTCACATCCAAAAATGGAAGCCGGACATCCTCGCGGTCATGCCTCGTATCCCAAAGCTGCAGGAACTACAGAATCGATTGAAAATTACTCTAAATTTGGAACGAAAACCGGATTTCTATCTCGATCAGATCAAGATTTTGTAGCTCACTATGTTTTGAAAACTAATGAATCGCAAGATGTCATGGAGTTGTTGAATGAAAAGGGTGAAAGAGGATTAAAAGAAGTCGTCAAAGTTCCAGCTAAAGACTTGTGGATCGATGAGAGTAAGTTACCGGAAATTCAAGAATGGGATAATGGGGTAAAAATCGGAGAACCTGGTAGAATTAAAGATGTTGTAGTTGTTATGAAACATTTTTATGAAAAATATGAAGACGATCAAGCTGATGTATTTATTTTAACTTTGTATCCGAGACTTTAATTTAATTTGTGCTCACTTTTGCAATGACAAAAGATATTCATGCTGGATTGTAAAAATGTATATCATTTCGACATCGGAAATGACGATCGTTGGAAGTATGTAAGGTTAAATAATTATTTATTAACCTGTCAAAATTTTAGTGTGATAAAAAGTAAAAAAAAATGGTAGTAAAATTATCAGTGTGAAAATTAAAAAAAATCGTTTTGCATAAAATACGGTGAAAAAAAATGGAAAAATTCTGTACTTGATATAGCATGTTTGTAAAATTAAATAATTTGCGTAGCTGGAGCAGCATAAAATCTAAAGTTTCCTTCGAAGATGAGTTTGAGAAAAAAATTACTTATTTGAGAATTATAAGCAGAATAGTTCGGAATGTTTACGAGGACAGCCCAGCTGGTCTTCTACACGCGCAAATATTGAGCAAAATTGTAAAGCGCCCTATCCGAATTTGGCAAGGCGAACGATTAGTTTACACTTGCGGCAAAACAGACGGCGGCAGTAAACCAGCGATCGAGGCAGAGTACCGAGACAATCGAAAGGCCGTGGGGCACTGGAGCTTGCCAGGTGGCAAAGACGCGACAGCTACGAGCAAAAATGGCTGTTTGTACGAGGTGGTGGCTTGTCAAACAGGCTTCAAAAGTCTGGAGCTGAAGCGCAAGACGACGATCGTCGTACGCCGACAGAGTTACATTATCGCCAAAGCATTGCTAGCCTGCACCGACGAGTCTTTGCTGCTGGGCGGTGCTCGATACGTGGGCAGAAGCCCAGCGGACGCCCAGCGTTTGCTCGACGCCTCTCAGAACGGCCAGTGCCACCCGGAGGGATCAGCTGGCCATCCTCGGGGTCATGCCTCCCATCCAGAGACCGGTAGGGTCGACGACACCGTCGAGACCTACTCTTATTCGAGGTGATTGATCGCAGTTGAACCCGACTTCATACGACACTTTTTACTATACAGCAAATTTTATTGCTATCGGCAGATGGAGATCGGGCTTTTTGTCAAGAGCCGATCAGGACGTTGCATGTCATTACACTTTGATAACCAACAGCGCAGGAGATTTGATGGAAAGGCTGAACAGTGGCCACTTCAAGGAGGCCAGGCACATCGGACGCAACGAGCTCGACTACTATCCTCTGCCTCAAGCGCAAGTATGGGACGGTGGTAGCAGGCAAGGCTCACCCGGCGATTTTCGAACCGTTTGCTTGGTCGGCAAGCATTTCCTCAATCAGCATAACGACGCTCGCGCTGATCTTTTCGTACTTACATTCTATCCAATTCTGTGAATGAACGAATGATAATAGAAATAAAAAAAAAGGCAAACTAAACGAATATTTACGAGTTTTTCATACATGAATTGGATCGAATTTGGCGCCACGGGTATTTTGGTTGCACGGTATGACCACGAGATGTCGGTCGTCGCACTGACTTTGCTGATGGACTCATCATAGAGATTCGCATGAGCCCGGGTCATAAATCGAAAGTTCGCGCGCCCTTCTGCTCTCGCACGCGTGTGCTGAGTGCTCCTCGGTTGTGTGTGCCTGTCCGCTGCTGTCCCGCCCCCCCCATCGCGCTCTCTTGGCTGCACTCTGGACTCTCAGTCTCCATCGTGGAACGGCGGAACTCTGTCGTCGACAGTTCTTCCTCCGTTCGGTTCTTTCTCTGTACTCGCTATTTCCACTGCTGCTCACGAGCTCTTTCGTCACGCGCGGCCCGCAGCAGCGTCGTGTGCAAAATAGCTCAACTCGAGTTCACGGAAAAACCCAGTGATTTCAGCTGCTGAGCATGAACGTCCTGGAGAATCAGCAGTAAATCCTATACACACACACAGACGTGCGTCGAGGAGTGCCAGTCGCTCCCAGCCAGCCAGCCAGCCAGCAGCAGCAGCAGTAGCGTATAAGACAGTGCAAGTGGAAATTACAGGAGTCGGAGCTTAGCAAGAAGCTCTACAGTCAGGAAGAGGTAACGAATGTTGGCAAGTGACTCGCTGGTAATTTTGGAGAGCAGCAGCCCGCAGCTGAGCAACCTGAGCTCCAAAACTCGCCGCTCCGAGTCCAGCACCGAGCACCGCTCGTCTGGACAGCCTGCCTTCTGACTCATTTCTTCAACACCGTCACATCAAGCCTCCATCATTCCGCCGATAACCGAGTGCGGGCGCGCAGGGTGGCGATCGTCCGATAAGGTGAGACAGCCAGAACCTCGATAATAATTATTCTGCTTTTATACTTACTTAACTCTGCAACCTCTGCCAGTATATATATATACCTAGGTCGTGCAGCGAAGCCAACTCGACTTGACTTTTTGTCTTGCCAGCCCGCGCGCGCCCCGTCTACGCTCGCTCTTGCTCCCGAGCGCCGCGCGTGCGGCACTATCAGCGAAATTACGCTTTTTTTCCGCGGACGCGAGATAGCCGTGTATAATATGTACTTACTCGAGGCTGAAATTCGACGTAAAGCGTAATCACGAGCTGCTGACGTAAACGCGCCGCTCGTTAGCGAGAGGAGACATGATTACATCGGCGTGCGCGTGGGTATATCGAGTGTAAGAGGGGCGCGAGGGAGAGGAGAGAGAGAATACTTCCCCCTTGCTTTTCGCCCCGTGCTCCGTCTGAGCCGTCTTTCGCCGCCAGCCACTACCAGCCGCCGCTGTATATACTTCGCAGCGTAAAAGGTCATCGCCGCTGAGTTGTACAGTCCCGTCGTGGCTTCATCACGAGGAAAAATTTTTTATTTGTATAACGATTAACGACCGGCAGGCTTTATTCACTTTATCTCCAGACGCTGCTTTTTCGGCTCCACTTTTTCCTACACATATATACATACATATGTTCCCTCGATTCGCGCTACTGCGCATCTCTTTCCAATGACCTCATACACTCTCAGATTAGCTGCTCCCAATATTGCATTCTTTCACAAAATTCCCCTCGAGTTGACTTTTTCATTTTTGTTTCTTCGATCACGCGACGCCCGGTTTTTCAATGACATCGTACTCAGTATGCCGCATTTACTTATTTTCTTTTTTGATACAAAAACACACTCGCCAACGCAACTGTACTGGGAAATAACTGGCAGTGAAATTAATTGCCTTTAAGAATGAATTGCGGATATCGATGCAAAAGTGTGAAATTCGAAGGCCAAAGAAATATTGAAGCAGCGTTCAAACGAGCATGATCCAATTGCAAACTAGCCATTGTCATGACAATTAGTTTTGAAAGCAAGCTTTTCTTTCAAGGAGCAATGAAATGAATTATTGCAACACAGAAACGCACGTCTCCGCTTGCGTATACATAATATAGGTGCGAGTCTCTTGCATTGTTCAAAAAAGCAAGATATATTTTTAATTCGAGGAAAGAATTAACTTTTGGACGGGGTTCATTGAATTTAGGTCAGTTGTGTATGTGTGCGTGCTCAACATATCTTTATCGTTTTGACGAAATTGCCTTGATTAATACACACACATCGTAGATTAAGATGATATTTTATGAAATTCGCGCAGTGCGTGAGAAATAAAAATAAATCAACCACCTGCCTTTAATCTAACGGACGTACTTGACTGCTTTCCTACAAATTTTTATCTTGGAACGTTATTGATGAGAACAAATTTTTAACGGTACCCCACAGTTGTTACGTTAATTACACCTTGTGATGTACTGATATTAACTGATAAAGTTCCTATACTACTACAATGCCATTATGACACTTTTAAGTTAAAAATAGTCGTGACATGATTCGATTTAGCAAAATCATTGCAATGCAAATCCTTATCTGATAAACGAAATATTTAGAACGTCTAATATGAGTTTTATGTTGAAAAAAAAAAAGAAAAATTTTTATTGCTAGTCATCGCATCGTTGCTCTTGACACGGAATTATTATCTATGTCGATACGGAACCGTCGTTATTTCTTCAAGAGATTGTCAGTTTGCTGTGGTTTACATTCAAACCAAATGTAGTTTACACTAACTGTCTTTCGAATTGAAGGATTCTCTACATGCCACCGCAGTAAAATTATAATGTACACAAATTTCGAAATGCTTATCAGAATTAAAAAAAAACAACATTTATTCGCTCCAGACTATTTTCAGTTGAAATTACGTCCGTCAAAGGAAAAAATTTGAGCCATAAGATCAATTTGATAAAGCGAAAAAAAAGTGAGTTGAATGATTGAATCGCTTTATTATGAAATCCATCAACTTGCGCGCACGCCGGTCGTTGAGAACGTCCGGGCATATTTGCGATAGGCTCCAATCATCAGATGATTGCCCAGCCTTAAAGTGGCAGTGACAGGTATCTTTCCCCAAGGTCATTCGGCGTGAAAATGCTCCTGTTTTCTCGTTGCAAGAACAAAATTGCGCACTATCATCGAATTTTCCAGTGCGAACCGGTTTCGGCTCCTTGACAGATCTTTTTTACGAAGAAACCATGCTTTTATCATCCTTCTAATAAGCGCTGGTGCGCAGTTTCACGCTATCACTCTTATCTAATACTTATTGATTGTTGTATCAGCAATTAAATTAGAAATCGCAATTTATACTGATTTCTTTAAAAATTTCAACTGGCAAATTAGTCTCAAGGATAAAATGATTTATTCAATATATACTGTAACTATATGTGGGACCAGATTAAGTGTGCCAATGATGTAGACAAAAAGCTGTATTTTTATATTTGACATTTTTCTTTATCTAGCTCTTCATTTCGCGATACTATATACTACTTATCCTACATTCTAATACAGTAGGCTGTAATATAAATTATCAATGCAATTATATACAATCAGCTAAGATTGAATTATAATTTTTTATTTTCATGAATATGTCGAATAATTCGACGTAAGATGAATATTTTTGAAAATACATAATCTTTCTTTGTTCATTTCAAATATGGCGTACACAATTTTACTGCCAATATTTTAGTGTATCTATAAAAATTGTTTGGCGGATCTTACACTTCTTCTTGATAACCTCCTCAATACAACGTTTGAAGCCTGAAGATTACAAATACGCTCAATCATGAAAAGTAAATGAAATATCAAGGGAATATTGTAACAAAACAAATTGCGTCATTGTATTTGCACAGAGGGAAGATAAGTGCGAGTTTGGGGGCATTTCTCTTTTATTCTATACCTTTTTTGTATTACGGGATTCTTGTCAAGCGATCTATCTTAGGCATTAGACTCATACTTTGTCCTGACAAGATAAAATTTTACTGTGGTCAATTGCTTCCGTTATCAAGCCAAGCCGAATATAAGTACATGTGTAACAATGTCGGTAAACTTTTTTAAATTTCTTTACAAACTTTGTGACGGATGCTCTTGTTATCAGCAAATCGGCAAAATTAAATTCCAATGTCCTCCATATTTGAAAATTTTTTCCTTCATCAAATGTTTATTCAAATTCTTTTCCTTTTTTTTAACAAACTGAAGTACGTAATTGGCTAAGGATAACAATGGATATACTAATACGATAAAATAAGATTCTACTCGATAATATATATGATAAATTACTGGCTATCGAAATTAAATTGATATCTTTCAATATCAAACTAGGCATCTGAGTTTTTTTTCTTCAAAATCTATCGATAATACAACGAATATTATAGATAAGCAAGCAGTCTTCTGGTTTTTTTTAAATTTTGATTAGTCATCGGCCAAAAAAAAATCGTTTCATAACCAAATCAAGCTTATTGGCTAATTGAAAAGGGTTTTTCCATCATAATGGTCAATGTGATTACAACGAACAAATATTCGCAAAAGAATGATTCACTGTCTACGCAATCAAATCGCAAGATCTAGAAATACAAATACAGAGAAATATCAGCAATTTTCAACATTTTCCACAAAACTCTATCTATACAAAAAAAAATAATACTAAGAGTTGCTGGCGCTGATTATTAGATAGATTTCCAAAAATAACCATTCGTATAACATCGCGACTTCCGCGTCACGAAAGAAAGCACGAAGGTAATTATTCGTAAAACTGACTATTTTTAGCTAGCAAATATATAGATCCTTGAGTTTATACGGACTTCGCTGAATAGAGTGCTATTGAAACAGAAAGTTGGAAAAATAATTCTCTCTCAAAGTGTTAAGAATAGGACACAGTTAAGAACGCAATTCGCGTTAAAATTCCTTGAATGATCTTACAGGCATAACAAAAACAATCAGCAGCAGCAACATCAGCAGAATGAACGAAACGTACGCACGCACGCGCGATAGTAGATTTAGAATGAGTATTTTATTGACAAGAAAGATTCGAGAAATGTCAAGTGAGTTTGATTGATGGTTTCTTGCGCGAGTCATGAGAGTTCGAGCGATAAGTCGCGCACATACAGTGAAAATCCAGGAAAAACTGGCGGAAACCGAACACCGCCCCCCAGCAGCGCGCTGCAGCCCCTCCTTGTGCTTCCCCCCGCGGAAGCCACGAGTATACGCGCAAATGCCCGTAATCTTGCGCGCGCGCGCGTGCATTATCAGTCATGAACATACTGTCAGATAAGAGAGAGTGAGACAGCGAGACGACGACGTCTGAGACGGATCACGAGTAGACCAGCTGATAATACTTATCAAACTCATATAAATAGTGGCCTAAATTGTGGCTGCGAGCTCAGAGCTGAAGCTCAAGCCGTAGTTTTCAACTCGACGCTTTCGCACTCGCGATCCTCTTCGACCAACTCTTCAACGCTTCGTCGTCGTTCGATTTTTCAACACTTCATTTTACGCTCTCTTGCCCTCGTGCCATCTCTGTGCAGTCTATCTTCTGGCTGCACGTTTCGCTCACAGCTTGGATTTTATTGTATGTGTGATAATCACGGCACGAGAATTACTTCCCACGTAAAGGTACTTTTCTTTGCAATTTTATTATTCTTCACGCTTGCGTCAAGCGATACTATTTAGCAAAATATACTTGAACAATAAGATATTTTCTTTTTCTTGCCTTTTGCGCACTGTCTCTATGGTAACGACAGTTTTTTTAGCCGTAAAAATTCATGACATACTTTCATTTGTTTTAAAACGATACATTGTTCTGTTGCAATTCACCTTGACATTTTGCTTTTCAATGAACTTGAGTATAACTTCTCACTACGAAGCTTCTTAAAAATACTTTTATCGTGCGTTATTTTCCTCAAGTTAAATCATTTATCAGCATCGCTTATGAAACACAATTGTATAGTACTTCAATTAAAAATTTTGCATCTTACGACGATGCGATTCAATTTATTTATCGCTGAACTCCTTGAAGATAAAAAAAAACATTCGATTGATAGGATGAGAATTAGAAAAAAAACTAATTTTTTCAGTAGGCCACGACAAAATTATTGACGCAAAAACAAATAAAAAAACAAATAATTTAAATTCTATTATTTCTTTGAAGAAAACTTGATAATTGAATATTTGCGCAAATGAGTCGAGTAGATGATAAAAAATGTTGCCACACGAATTCCAATTACAAATCTAGCTTATCTTCATGTATGTAAAGATAAGATCTTCGCTCGTAACAAAGATATATCAGTTACGTTATCTTTTCGTACGACGAGCGCCAAGCTGTCTGACAATTGACCAATCGCTCTCGTTTGGTCAAAATTATTCACGACATTTGACAATAAAATAGCCGAGTAATAATGAACCACTCGATTTTTCTTTTCCAGGGTTCCGTTTGCGATAGGCTGGTCGACCAGTCTGTTGGGTGTTTGAGCAGCAGCGACAACTGGAAGTTAACCCTGAACGCAGAGCCCCCGTGGCTTTGCTAGCACCCCTAACACTTATTTTGTTTCATCGCCCCGCCTCCCCACGACTCTCATCATTTTAATTGACAGCTGCCTCGTGAGTTGACAACATTATTATTTTGACATATTTAGATCAGTTTATGATTTGAACGTTGATGTGAACGTTTAATCAAGTTATGATTTTTCTCTGTCATGAATATTTAGCAAAATTCGAAATTAATGTCTGTTTCAGTTTGCTGCCTAGCTATCACAGAGTTTTATAGTTTTATTGTTTACCTTCCCTAAAACACTAATCAAAATGAAGATAAGCAACCTGGACGAACGCATTCACGTTCTGAACAACACTTCCACTTTGATGACCGTGGTAAAGGACATCGCCAATAGTGGTTTGCAAGAAGAAGCATTTTACGTACTTGACATCGGAGATATAGTACAGAAGCACCAAATCTGGAAGGAGAAACTACCTCGTGTAGATCCTTTTTATGGTAAATTGAATTCTCAATGTCGAACGCATACATAGCGACCGCAAACAATTATCTAACCCACTCTGGCTATCTTTTTTTAGCTGTTAAATGCAACGACAGCCTCACTGTATTGGAAGTACTTGCTTCACTTGGCGTCGGCTTCGACTGTGCATCCAAAGTAACTATCTAAAAATACTTTTCACTTATATTCGAGCTCGGCTGCAATCGAACGATTCTAATGCATTTTTCATCTCTTCCGCAGAATGAAATCAATAAGGTTCTGGACATCGGCGTTGACTCATCTAGAATTATTTTCGCCAACCCAGCCAAGCCAGCTTCGCATATCCGTCATGCTGCTGCCGTCGGTGTTGATCTCATGACGGTCGATAACGAGAGCGAATTGCACAAAATCAAGAAACTCTTCCCATCGGCTAAGGTAAGAGGAGGCAACATGCTCAAATGAATTACAATCAACTTGAAATTAGTCGGCAACGCCGTTTTTAGCCGAGTGCTAGGCTATAATTAATTCTCGAAACTTATTTTTGCAGATTGTTCTCCGTATCCGCTGTGACTCAGAGGTGGCCCAATGCCAGCTGGGCATGAAATTCGGTTGTGATCCAACCTACGAAGCCCCGAGTCTCCTGCGCCTGGCACGCGTGTTGGATCTCGACGTGGTTGGAATTAGCTTCCACGTCGGCTCTGGTTGTCAAGATCCTCCAGTATTCAATCGCGCCATATGCCACGCCAAAAACCTCTTTGACCTGGCTGTCGACATTGGATTTAAGCCTTACCTCCTAGATCTTGGCGGTGGTTACCCGGGCAACAAGGGTACAAGCATCGATAAGATTGCCGATGTCGTCAACCATGCTCTCGACGAGTACTTTCCATGTAAGTGTAAATTGTTAATCCACGCAAGATAAGCGAGTTGCCATTTCATTTGGATGTTATCGACGATTGCAAGTCATCAACGATACATCTAAATAAAAAGCACAGACTTAATGCTTCCCGATGACTAAATATTACAATTTATACTGTTCCAGCTAATAATGTGCACATCATCGCTGAACCAGGCAGATTCTACGTTGCATCGGCTTTCACTTTAGCAACAGCTATCCACAGCAAACGCTCCGTTCGCGCTAACAGCGAATCCCCGTCCACGGTGACTCACAACATGTACTACATCAACGACGGTGTCTACGGATCTTTCAATTGCCTACTCTATGATCATCAGCACGTGGTACCGTTGCCATTGCGCCCTGGCCATGGAAAGATGATTCCATCAAGCATCTGGGGCCCTACTTGCGATGGTCTCGATCAAGTTGTGCAAAACGTTCTTATGCACGAGATGGAACTTGGTGACTGGATTATCTTTGAAAATATGGGAGCTTACACTCTACCTGTTGCTTCTCCATTCAACGGTTTCCCGATCCCAAAAGTCCACGTTGTCGCTGAAGAGCACATCTGGTAAGTTTTTGCACCAGACTTTGCAACTCTCTCGCTTTCAAGTGAAGATGAAGATGTTTTAATGAGATTCCTGAAACGTGTGAATCTTCTTTTCAATATGTAGTTCGTTATTAATTTTAACGTTCTTCTCTTGCTATAGGCTCTTGCTGAAAGATGCTCTGCCCTTGACTGAAGAACACTTTGTACTTGGCGAAACTCCAGCTAATTTGCGCATTGGTTTGGATATTGGGGGAACAGACGTTAACGCATGGAATGATCCGACAATGGAATTAGCTTCATCTGAAATAAGCTCAGAAGAAGAGATTTTAGTGGACTCCGCTACACCACCACCTTTCATCTATGACTACGTAGAGGTTGAACCGCTCAACTGAGAATGACGCACAATATGTAAAATTAAGTCTCAATGTTACATTGGAAACACTTGGCCTTACGTAGTACTTAATCATAGTGCATTTTCAAACAATATTTACAGCCACGGACGTAACATTCCTTCTTTATAGCGAAAATTGAAGCACTGCAGTGTATTATATGTAATATTTTGTAAGTAAGAGCCAGGTGTTCCATTGTAAATAAGAGATTTTATCAATGTTACAAAAGATAAGTACAACGTAAATTTGACTGCGCGCTTATGAAAATGATGAAATTTATAATGATGCTTATGTTAATCTGAATAGATATACTATACATTCTTTGCTCTAGTATAGCGATACATTTTAAAAGTAGTTATAATTGGAACAATTCATTGGGTGCAACTTGTAATTTGGGGTCTTGAACGTTGTTGCGATTGTTTTATTGACTGTAAAGTCATTCAGAAATTTCGCAAGTCAGCTTAGGACACACAATTTTTCGATTAAAGATGAGCCAGCAACGTCAACGACCACAATAACAAGTTTCTATTGAAAAATTATAAGGGATCAGGAAAAACTTTTTTAAGGCAAAGATTAAGTAATTCGTGTATCGAAATACTTGATAAAAAATCGGTGATAAGGTGCAGTCGACGATAAAAAGAAACGTAACAATGGTTGTAACGTTATCGTTGCTCTTTTTCTCGTGTGCATGCATATTTCTATAAAATATATAAAATCATACGTGTATTTCTGGAGTAGCAGTGTACCGTATTGATGATTCTTAGTACATCGACATTGTTTAAAATTTCAAAGCATTTAACGTTCAAAAAAATGCATGTGTCGTTCTAGACGAATTTAAAATCATACGAGACACGTGTAAGCCGAGTTAACGATTTCGTGAATATTTTCTTACTGCCTTTGCATTTCTTTTACGTCGTACAATTATATTTTTTGTTTACTTTGTCATTACTATTTTCATTGACTACAGCCAACGTCATGACTTCGTGGCATGAGCCTGTATTACAACGCTGAAAAGCGAAATACTTTTTTATGGAAGTCAAATGGAACCATTGTGCAAAGTTTTTAATATTATATGTTTAAGGATACAAACAGCATAATAAGTATTTTTAAGAAAAAAGATCACCAAAATCACAACAATTTGGATTTTGTTTTTAAATGAATGCGTTCATAGCGCAAAGTTTTAGAAAAGAATGCAATCAAATTAATGTTCGTTTCCAGCTGAAAAAAATGGGAATACAAAATTTCACTCTGTAGTTATGCTAGGAATTTTTAAAAAGGCATTGAGGCAGCTGTCATAGAGGCAAAAAATGATAATTAGGTTTCATTATTTTAATTATTATTATTATTATTGTATTATACTTATAAATTAATTATTATTTTTAATTATAATTGTTGTTGTTAATTAATTATTCGTGAGGTTTCACGTGTAATGAACTGCAGTAGACAAATAAATTGTGTTTGCAGACGTACTAACATTAATTGTGTTATTTTATGACCACTACCATTGACATTGAAATATCATTAGTTTATGTTACTGGAATAGTTAATCAAAATACGTTGACACTATGGCTCCAAAGTGTTGCACCAGTAGTACAATTAAAAAAAATTATATCATGAAATGAATACAAGAGTGTCACATCGTCAAATCCGTAGGTATAAAGATTTAAAAAGTATAGGATTCTGACATTATTATTAAATATTGAATATCTGAGAAATTTTTAATAATAAATTACTTAATTATTATATTTAAATGGAATTCTTTGTTATACGATACATATACGATGAAAATTGCCGTACGATGTTGCACGGATGGCCAATTTTGTTCGATTACCCTCTGTTGCGTTTCAACCGATAAACGGCAACGTACAAAAGAATGTAGATGTTTTTTAGTTTTACTTCATTTTGATTTTATGGTAAAAGTAGGTCATTCAACATCAGACAACTTCCAACATAATCATGCAAAATGCAAAATATAAGCTGAAGTAGCAAAAATATCACTATAAATATACAAATTTCTAAAATAAGCATCGAGATAAAAGTAAGAATCAGATTTATCAGTATTATAAATAAACTTTACAGAGTATTATTCATCCTGCTATATTCGATATTTATTACTTTAAATATTCGTAAATTTCTACGTTTTACTTTATTATTTTCAGTCGTCGACATAATAAGAACATGAAAAATAAAAATCTCTACAAATATATGTTACTTTACAAATCATGTCTACAGAAATGATGAATACGTATATATTTATAAAATAGTGAAATATCACCATACAAAATAACTAATATTCCTTGTTCAATCATTCTAGAAGCTGCAGTTAATACTAAATTTGATTACGATAAAAAAGTCACCTAGACGAGAAGTTTTCTTCAAAATTTGAATGGCAAATCAGTTTATCATATAGATATTGATCAGGCGTCCGAGTGTGCTATGTTTAAAAAATCATTGAAAAGTGTGCTGTGTGTGAGAAAGAGCGAGAAAGAGGAAAAGAGAGTCTCCCGTGAGCAGCAAAATCGTCTGATTGCGCAATGAATTCCAATCAAGTTTTTATGCCGTAAACACGACTTAAAATAAAACAGCAGGTTTCTTCGACATGAATATTATCATAAATATTTCAAAGTTGTAAATTATAACTCGATTGTATTTTTACAAGTTCGAAAAGCATGTATGGATTGGGTCGTTAGATGAACAAATAGTGGGCATCAACGAGATTCTTCGATATAACTCAATTTAATGTCATCAATATCACGTTATATAAATTGAATAAGCTTTATAATAAAACGTAGTCATAATTTTTCAATCAAGTTTCTATCCGATAATTTTAATCATCTTCATTGCAATGTATTATGGATTATACCTCACATCAGTGATTTTATTTCCAAATTGATTCTAGCTCCTTCATTAATGTCATAAAAGTTCACGTTAATAGAAGTCTCAACGAACATTAAAATATAAAATGTTTTAATATTATAGATTTATATAATTTTTAATGAAACTTAATACCTTTTTAATAAGCTTGTTTGTTAATTAATCAAACGATGAATTTTAATTATATATTTAATATTCGATTACTTATTAAAAAAAAGCACATAATTCTGTACTCCGCGTGCCATCGCCAGTAATTATATGATTGTTAACTTCCGGCAATTTGTAAGAAATTTTTTTGCATCCACGAGAAAGGTGGTTTGAAATGGCTCGAGTGGTTCCTAGAATCGATGGGTCTAGAATGACATCGAAGAAAAATAAACAGCCTGTCAAGATTAATTTATTTCATCTGGCTGGAAGAAATATGGTATTCAATTTTATATTGTACAACTTTATTGAATTAGTGTGATGAAACGTGTTCCCAAGTTTTATAAGAGTTTATGAGCAGAATGATGATTATTCAATGGTCAAATATATAAGTAAAATCATATGTCAAATACTTCATGCTATGAAGTATGAATTCTAAGACGGTAGCATTTAAAAGATAGTTATTTAACCGATAAATATGCCCTGTGACCAACACAGAAAATATGAATAGATATTGAATATAAGAGTATAGCATCCATGGCATACAAAAATATTGTAAAAGTGCCATAAATCAAACACGAAAAAAATACTAAGAAATAAATCATCATGATAAAAATCGTAAAGCTTTTGCTTGATTATGAAAACATGTGAAATAAAGGAAAATCAATGCATTGAAAAAGAGAACAAACTTGTGTTACGAAAAATTGCGTATAAACTTTCGTAAAAATATGATCGACATTATTAACTTGAAAATACATGAATTTAAAAATAATACATACGTAAAATGAAAATGAATGATGCTTCTTGGCAATGCTGACGTATGTATGGTGTACATGAGCATTTCCACGTTTGTGATCATTAATATAGCAGTGTGAAAGCTATAGAAGAGCGTTGCGATCGTATAATGCATTCGCAGGAACGAGAACAGGCGAAGACTACCTATACGTGAAAGTGTATCAGGAAAAACTGTTACGGGCCGAATAATCGAGACGAGAAGTGCATTGTGTTTAGTCAGTTATGCACTAGCTCGCTCGGCTATACCTATACGATGATGAGCTGAATGAAATTAGCCGCGCGCCGCGAGTGCGCATCACGCAAGACAGGTTTCGCTTTTTAGTATTTCTGTAGCACGTTCGCGATGATAGCTGATTGCGCAATTGTATTGCTGCTCTTGAGGAAGAGATTCCCAGCAATATAGCTTTTTTTTCTACGCATTCTAATAAACGATTAGCCATCGACCGTTAATCGGTCGAACCTCCAAGCAAGTATACAATTTTTTTCAGCTATTGGCATTGACGGATTTCGATTTAATTGCAAAAACAGTCTTAAATATTGTATTGATGCCATACAGAAACTCGTCGCGCATCATTTGCTATTTTTCAAAATGACAATCAAATCGACTGTTCGAAAGTCACCTTCATAGGACGTTTATCCAGCGTTTAAAATGTTAAAACGCCGCAAACAGACAAAAAGGGAACCGCTACACAGTAAAACATTTTACTTAAATTGAGTACTAAAAGTTACTCAAAACAAGTTGTCCCCTAAAAAAAGTATGCGCTTACTCACCGAAATTCGGCCCCAAAAAATACTTAAATTGAGTAGTGACTTTACTCAAAATGAGAACTTTTTTACTCAACTTGAGTAATTTTTT
>JAWWMK010000008.1:3089791-3112445 GCA_035047105.1 Galeopsomyia nigrocyanea
TATATACGTATGGAGAAGGCGATCCAGCTGCAGTCCTGACCTTTTGCTTTCACTCTCGCGCGCAGCCGCGATGCATCTGCCAACAATTCTCCTCTCTCCTTCTACTCACACACACACACATACAGCGGTAGCTCGAAACAAACGACTAGCCCCCGCAACACCAGACACTTTGCAATTGTATTTTATACTAATCCGTCCCAACTTAGCAGCCGACGGTTTCTATTTCGTAATGCATGGGCTTAACCTTTCAGCTGGGCTGGGCAAAATGATATTCAAGTTTCGAGTACGTAAAATGAAAAAAATGATTTGAATTTAGGATGGACACATTGGCTCGGATTTGGTGATCCGGCCGTTGCCCGATCGCGTGGTGAACGAAGTCGTGAGCAAGGTGCAAGATCTGCACGAACCGCATTTACTGCCAAACGTCACGAGGACGAAGCGAAGCCTCCAGCACACCAGCCACCACGTCGTTTACAGAAGGATAAATAGGCCTATAGAAGACGAGTTCAGTGATTTCGGTGAGTCTTATCGCCCCTCCACGATCGTTCAATCTTTGAGGATTCCGCGACCGAGAAGTAAAAGTATTCTGCCGACTCGGTAGTTTCACCTGTACGGTGAACAAAAACAAAAATGCGTCGTGTTTGCCTTCCAAATACGAGGTCAGCGTGAAGGTATTGTTTTATAAATCAAGTGCTCGAGGCGTGAACCATTTTACGGTTCGCCGATGCGTCAAATCTATGCACGAAAAAAGGAGGTCTTATTAAAATACTTTCACTTCTCGCAAATCGCTTGAAAATTCGTTTCGATTTCGTAATAATCCATTTTCTGCTTTGTTTAATCCACTTTCAGCATACATGGAACCGGATCACTTGTCTAAAAAGTTCAGATCGAAGAGATCAGTTAGTAGCAGTAGGTCTAAACGAGAAGCGCCATACGTAATTTACCCCGAAATTCTCTGCATCGTCGATTATGACGGCTACAGGTGAGTCAATGATGTCAACTGCATGGAAATGCACCGTCGACCATATAAAAATGACGCATCTCTTTCTTCCTGACAGTTGCATTAGCAAATTTGAATGTTCATTAGCACAATTTTATTGCCAACGCACACTGCCTACGTAAATTGAGAGATGACGGTTGATTTGCGGAAAACTGTCGAAATACCTTGAACTCGAAAGCTATAGATTTCAAAGGCTTTAAACGTAAATCTTTCTGAAGTTTTATTATTTTGCTAGACTTTTAATTAATTATCGTTTTTTTTACGTTCGCACAATCAATCTATTATTAAAACGTGCTTGTTTGCGCGCTCTTTATTGATCTTTAATCTACTCGGCTGACGTCTTTCCAATCATTTAAAAATACATTCATTACCATACGCGAATCGCGATCCGTGCCTTGAATTGAACTCGTACTAAATAAAAAAAACATCAACGCATCTGGTTTTCATCAATGCAACTGATTATCGAGTGATGCAAATCTGCATTCGTTGAAGGCGCGTGATTTGTTGTCCTTCGTCGATCATTCGTCCCATCTCGAAGATTCGCAGAATCATCCGCGACATTGTCCTTGCGAGATGCGAATGATCCGTTGAGCTTTCAAGAAATATTGTATCGTCATACCCTGGAACAAGTTTTGATTTGTCCGGACGATCATTGACGCCTGTCTCATTCTCATATTTTTTCCCTTTATTTTTGCAGATTGCACGGCGGTGATAATGTACAGATCAAACGATACTTCGTGTCATTCTGGAACGGAGTGGATCTTAGGTACAAGCTGCTAAAAGGTCCCAAGATACGCATTAGTATCGCCGGTATCATCATTTCGCGGGTGAGTTTACATTTCGCGTAGAAATTAAAAAAAAAGTATATTTATTAACGATCAGTCTAAATGTCGTTGATCTTAGGGAAGAGACGCTACGCCATATTTGGAAAGAAATCGCGTGGGACGAGATGCAATCGATTCGGCAGCTGCGCTGACCGATATGGGCAAATATCTATTTCGAGAAAGAAGACTTCCGGTTTACGACATCGCGGTTGCCGTTACAAAGTAAGCGAGTCTATAGTTTTCCTTAGAAATATTCCATGTTCCTTTTAAGAAAATGACATTTTATGCACTCTACTTTTCACATCATTCACTTCAATTTCAATCAAATCCTTATCTGTACAATATTCAATCATTTCAAAGTGTCATTCAATATATTCCAATTCAATAATTTACGTATTTTCAATTTTCTACTGATTTACTGTAAGAGTAGAATATTTTTAGCGATCCTGAATAATTATGTTGTGAATTGCGTAAATAATTTGATTATGCTAGCTGCATTGAATGCTAATTGATCAAGATATAAAATCAGTAGAGAAAATAGAAAATCGTAATTAGCACATGAGCTTTATACTGTTACTCTATTATACTATTAGTTGTATTATTCTGAAGACAAAAGACTTAATAATTAATATCAATGATGAAATGATACAATGTCGTTAAAAAGTAAAAATCAACACGCAGGTACTATATAATAGCCCTTTAAATGCACTCTGATGACTTCATACTGTCCATGTTTTTTATTTCGTGAAACAGGTATGATATGTGCCGTCGTAGGAAAGGCGGCCGCTGCACTAAGGGAACTGCCGGTATGGTTTATTACATAGCGATCATGCTTTCGAATTATGTTTTTATTACCAAATTTTAATATAACTTAGTTATTGTATTGTTTGCCTGCCTATCGTTGATGTATATCGTTTGAATTTGCCCTCACGTTTGTAGTTTAATTTACTCACACTCATGTTGTATATAGTTACCTCGTATAACATTGTCGTTTGAGAGTTTGTTGTCATGTGCGCGTGTGTATGTGGAAAATGAAAACCGTGCCAAAAGAAAACCAAGTCAAAGCGATTTTCATTCCAATTGGTTAGCGAGCTAACTCGTTTCCATGATAACGAGCAAAGTTTCATTGTTTTCTACGGCGCTCCACATAATAAGTAGATGAGCGCAAAAGTAGGATCAATTCCAAATAATGAAAATCGCTTTTCACGAAATAGATTTTTTTTTCAAGTCCGATCACGCGTTGTGAAAGTCTGTCGCGTGCATCCATTAGTGTGTCGTACTATAAGCTCGGACATGACATTCACGTCTGCTCTTCATTCACAACCTATTTTATTAGCTTGCTTATGTTCAATATGTCACTTTTTAATATTCGAAGCACACAAACAGAGTGAAGCACATTTCTGCTCATGATTTATGAATTGAGAAGTCAAGAACCGGTAGCACGCAGACATTTACAACGCGTCGTTTCATGTTTTGGGAAGCATGCGATGGTTCAGCAATGCCGTTGATATACCTACAATTCGCAGCTCGTAACTTTAAAGATTCAAGTGAGAAAGGCGTTACGTGTGATTAACGTACACTCATCAATGTCTACTGATTTATAATTTAGAGGATTGGCAATAATTACTTTTTCCTTAAGAAGTGTGTTTCTATCACGTGTTGCTCATTTCTTACTTGAAGACATATTTTGTTGAAGCTTTGGTAGGACGTAAAGTAGTTTAGAAAAATGGCGCATAATTATAGTCAACACAAATTCTTTTGAATTCTGCTCGCTTTGGTCGCTAATCTAATTTTTTATTTCCTCGCCGAAAGTCTTTTAGCCCGAAGCACATAATTAATTGAGCGTTCGTTGAATCTCGAAGAAAATTAACTTGAATGAGTTCCGAAAAATTGAAGCTAGCAGAATTCTTGAGAATTGCTCCGCTGAAACCTCTTTCCTTTGCCTCATCACTGTTCATTGATGATATTTATCATCATTTCATCATACTTCCATATTCATGTAATTTAGTTTTTAATCCTGATTAATTACAGCTATTAACAGTCTCTTAACTCCTCAGCCGAAAAAAATGAGAAAAGAAACGAAGGATCGCAAGCTACGAAGACTCGTAGAATCGCCTGAAACAAGTTGTCATGTTCTCTTTTATTTGATTTTTCATATACATGTTTTAGAACGTTTAACAGAATTTACTGATCAATTTTTATGCTTGTCGCTATCATAATTATCTAAATTTATTTAAATTTTTTATCATCATTATTACAACGATTTACATACAACAGTTGTATTATATTTCATGGAAACATTTCACGTTAAACGTCGTTTCTATAAGTAAATATATGTATTGACTGTTCCGGGAGGCGCAGACTTCAGCAACTCCGAAAGAATCAAAATGAGTTATGATGATAAAAGAGAATGTTTTTATTGTTGCGTTACAGATTAGATATGTGCAGACGGCAATATGCAAATGACGTATGCAATAGAGGAACCGCAGGTACGTTGTTCATATAAAATGAACAAAATGTCAAAATTCACCTGCAGATCTGTTTTTAAAATCTACTGAACTTTCACAATGAGACACTTTTATCCTTTATTTGTCTTTTTTTATTATCTTTTTTTCTGTCTTTGGTCTTTTTTTCGCTTTTTTGTAATTGTTCATATTCACTATGCAAAACTTTGTTTCTCGATACTTTGCAACAAAATTCTCAAATCTAAGCTTTTATAATATTTTATGTACTTTATGTGTCTAATTTCATTTATCTTTAAAATGCGTACCTACGCCTCTTCGTTTGGTCTTTATGTCTTTGGTTCACTTTTTTTATTGTTTATGTGTCCCTTTACTATTCATGTTATGCACACATTGTCTGTACTTAGTCAAACTGTCTATCCACGTACAAGTCAAATAGAAGTCTGGCATCAAAAGTAATGTTCTTGATTTGTATTTGTTTTCAATACTTCGGCGCTTTGAAAAGAATGTTAAAAGAATATAACTACTTTATAGGAATATACATTATAATAGCACGATTATGACGAACCTAATTCAACTGTAGTAATACTTAGTTACCGTTTAATTGTCAATTAAAAAATGCTGTGTATCCAACTCAAAGTAAACTTTAGTATTTTTGATGATATTTATGTGTATCAAATAGATCATCAGAGCTGATAATTTTTATAGTACATTGATTATCTTTACAGATTTATATTGCACTGATTATTCGATAAGAAAACGCGATGTTTTCGTCGACTAAGAAATCTGTCTAGAATAAATCTTAAAAATCCATACTGAATAGGTTTCACATCAGGTATACAATTATTACGTAAGAACATTTACGAAAACTAAAATTTTTTGAGTGAATGATAGGTTTGAATTTCAATTCGGGATTTAACATTATATTCACATCTCCAATGTAACAATCTTATTAACAATATGTGCATGTTGCTAAGCGGGGTATAATTTCATTCAATACTAAATTACTGAATAATAATTATCTAATTTTGAAGCCATGGCTTATACTACAGTGTTATTATGATAACATTTTCTAGAATAATATAATAATAATGACATTAATGGATTTAACACTCAACAAACAATAAGTGCTTTCAACCATGAAACTGGTGAAATTTTTAATATGATACTTTCTAGTAAAATGGGACAAAAGCACTTATTGCATAATTATTATTTGAATTCAATACAGTATTATTGTAATCTAACCATTCAAATAATCATTGAGTTATTTAGATTTGTTTTAATGATTACAATAACGAAAGTATTTAGTATTTTTAACAAAAAAAAACAAAGACACCGAACAATGTCTAATCAAGTGAATTCTATGTATAGGTTTTGCATATGTGGGTGGAGCTTGCGTAGTCAACAAGAGGCTTGAGAAAGTCAATTCAGTGGCTATAATCGAAGATACTGGTGGCTTCAGTGGTATCATTGTCGCGGCTCACGAAGTCGGCCATTTGTAAGTGCACAGTTATATTTTTTAACACCAAGTTGGTATAGCAGAAATTGATATATAACTTTATTCATCAGGTTGGGTGCTGTACACGATGGCTCGCCACCACCAAGTTATTTGGGAGGTCCCGGAGCTGAAAAATGCCGCTGGGAAGATGGATATATTATGAGTGATTTGAGGCATACGGAAAAAGGTTTCAAATGGTCTCACTGTAGCGTTTCATCGTTCCATCACTTTTTGAAGTAAGAAATTCAACAGTCACAAAAGAATATTCAATTACCCAATGAAAAAATAGAAAAGATAGGTTTCGCGCAGCTTGCGTTGAAAAATGCAATTAAAGTGAAAAAAAATATTGAGGCGATATTTATAATTGTGATTTACAGCGGAGACACAGCAACGTGTCTTTACAATGCCCCTCACGAGGATGAAGCACTGCCAAGAGTACTGCCAGGAAAACTGTTGTCACTCGATGCGCAATGTCGAAAGGACCGCGGAACAAGCGCTTGCTTTGTAAGAACTTTGAACTAACTTTCTTTCCCATTAAAAAAAAATTCCAATTTGTAAACTACTTTTATCCTTTCAAATGAACAGAAAGACGATCGAGTCTGCGCTCAACTTTTCTGCTTTGATGCTGGCTCGGGCTACTGCGTTGCATATAGACCAGCAGCCGAAGGTTCTCCATGTGGAGATGGTCAAGTGAGTTTAATCAATACGTATTTGTAAAAAAAAACTTTTAGTGTGAAAGAAATAAATATTGATGAATTTATCTCTTGTTTAGTATTGTCTGAACGGAAAATGCGTTGCCGAGCACGAGAACATTATTCCTGATTATACGCAAAACGTACCAACGTACGTGCGACGAGACAACATCTACAACGCTGCCACACAAAGTCGACCATTGTACACGCGATACAATACAAGTACAACAGAGTACAGGTAAATTTTAAATGATGAATTTAGAGGAGATTTCCATTGTCTTGTAACAAAGTAGATTATTATTGATGGTTTGATCCGTACACATACGAGAGCCCAAATCGTTTTATAATTGACTTAGAATTAAACATATATATGTACTAGCAAGGAAAGAAAGAAAAGCATCGCTGAATTAATAAAATGTGCTATGCAGGTCTCCATGGGAGGTAACAACTCGAAGCACGTATCAGTACAAGTACACGACGCCTTACACGACGTCGACGACAACGACACCAAGTCCCCCGACTTTGTTATATACGACAACCCCGACGCCATACACACGTTATACTTACTCGACAATAAGTAATTTCATAACCGACGATTACAACAAAAAGTACAGCTACAGCTATAACAACGATGATAACAACAACTACGTGTACACCACTGCCACGAGCAAGAAGACAAATCCCTATGACTATTCGAATGCGTATTATTCGAAAGGCAACGACAACAACCCCAACGACGATGGCTATTCGAAAGCCACCCCCTACAGATATACTAAAAGTACCGTCACGTCGACGTCGCTCGCGCAGACGAGCACCACCGTCGCCCACTATGCTCCGCCAAATTACGGTCACGGTAAGGATGGAGCTCAACGAGAGGTTTTCTATTGTATCTGGCCAACATTACTTTTCAAAATTCTCTTGGGCTATCCAACTCTCTTCTCTGGCTCTCTCTCATATTGTGGATTCCTTTTTTCAACATTGATCGCTCCATTATCAATGCAATTCTTGGTTACTCTACGTTCTTTTCGCATTTACTTTCAAAGTTTTCTACTATTGCTGCCTTGGATTTCTTTATCAACAAATTGCATATTTTTTTCTCCGTTCTATTTTATTTCTCAACTGAAAATTTTATTATTCTTCTTCAATCATTTGCTTGTTTTGTAAATAGTTGTCTTTTTCATTGACACTTCTTCCATTCATCGACAAACTTTTTCTCGTTTGGATCCTGTCACTTTTGTTTTGACATAAATTAATTTTCCAGTTAACATTATACATATTTTGATGCTTGTTATTTTCTTTATTGTTTTTTTCATCATTTGAACCTCATAATGCAACTATTGTTATTAAAAACTTTCAAACACATGATGCAACATCTGCCTGTTTTCTTTGTCTTTGTTATTAATTGACTTCCTCGACAGAATCTCTCATTCAAGTGTGAAATTAACACCAAAGACGTAAATTTATACAAGATTGATTTACGCCGATTATTTGGAGATTCTGGCATACATAACACACTCTAATGACGTCTTTTGAAAACATGTTTCTTTTCAGGGTTATTCATCCATTTTGTGAATTTCTTATCTCTTATATAATTTGCCACAGATCTGTACATTTTTCTACGAAAACGGCTTCTTATACTGTACATATATTACTACTCTTACTAAATTAATCAACATGTCACTAACATATATAAATACATCAAAAATACTTTTTTCTTCTATATTTTTTTTTATTTAGGTACATATTTATAAATACAAAGTTAATATCATTAAAGTTATAAAATAATTTCATCACAGAACGAATCAATTCTTTTTCATTTTAATTCTTTTTAATGCAACTGTAAACTTTTAAAAATTGATCATATTTAGAAAAATTGTTTATTCTTCGATAAATCTTTTTTCAATAATGCTGGTAACGACATCTTTTCGGTGGCAGTTGCTATTTTATCACACTCTTTTTTTTCTACTCAATGAACATTGAAAACTGAAAAAAAAAACGCCGTCATTTCTTCTTCGACATATCTGGCAAACGAAAGACAATTTGATAGAAATTGACAGGAATTAACACGAAATCCTTGTTTTTGCATGCAGAAACAGAGGCCGGTAAATGCCAGGACACGGGGACGGATTGCGCGGAGCTGATCGAGAGGCTGAGGACATGGCTGTGCCATCTGCAATCAGTGAAAAGTCGCTGTTGCGCGTCCCTCAAGACGATTTGCTGAGAAGTGGCTGGCAAGATAACGTCGAAGCGATGGATCAAGTTCAAGGCAAACGAGAGGAAAAATGAGGCAAAGGACGACAGAGTTAATTAAAAAAAGCCTGACACGGTGCTCTATCTCGCTCTCGCTCTCGCTCGCTCTCTGCCTGTCTGTCTGCCTGCCTGTCTGTCTCGTCATGGGCGAAGCGCAACGACTACTCAATACAATGCGTTTCAATTCGTCATACGCATATGTATATGCTCTGTAAAACAAAAACATAAGATACGTTCAGCGACGATTAGTTATCCTTTTTTGATTCTTTTCTCGATCACGAGACTAAAGCAAATATAGTGGGATGTATGTCAAAAAAAGAGAACACAATGCGAGAAAAGTGAGCGCAAATGGAAAGACACAGGACGACGGGAGTCGGAAGAGACACACGCAGCTTTTTCCCTTTTTTCCCCAATGGCCCCTTCCATTTCATTCTATTCCATTCCTTCCTTCCTTCCATCTTATTCTTTTTCTTCGCCTGTAATCGCATTATCATTTCACCCTTCTTCCTACGTCTGCTCTTCCTGCTCCACGTCGCGTTGATGGAACGCGTCGATCCGTGATATTTTTCAAGGGACCAAGAGAGCAAGGAGAGAATGCGCGCGCGCGGCGAGATCGTTCATTCGCTTTCGGGACGAATTCGCAACAGTTTAAACGCACCCCTTTTTTCGCACGGAAGAGGAAGCAAGGAATGCCCCCCCCCCCTCCTCTTGTCACCCCTCCCCCTTTGATTCTCAATTTTTCCACCTCTATACCCCCTTTTTTACGTCTGAGTCTGTATTTATGAGCGATATCGTCGAGAGATTTGACTCGATGTACGAGAGCGTATTTACAACTTATTTTATTTTGTTTTCCTTTTTTTTACTATAAAGTACGTTTTTGGCGTCGAATATACGTGCAATAACGACGTCGCGATATGTATTCCGGCATTTTAAAGTATTTGTTACCAGCGAACCAACTCAAATTACCGGCGAAAACCTTGTAAGCAAAATCTTTGTAGAATAAGAAATAAACAGTAGTGTTTAATTGTACTATATGTCTTGATTTTCTTTGTTATTCAACGACCTACTGATTTTTCCTTTCAACTCATTTTGCTAGAACCAACTATTAAACAAACTAAAAAAAATTGATTTTGTTTACAAAAAAAACCTTTCGAGTCAGTAGTTATTGTTTTTATTGAAAATAATAAAAGCATAATCTTTATCGGGTAATAATTTTGAGATTAATTTGTTGGAAATATTAAGCTTCATCATTATCCCTGATGTTATTGTTCGATATTCATTATTGTAATGAGCAAAATAAACATTACCATCAAATCATCATTACACGAGTTCTTTTACATTTAAAAGAATTATGCAAAATAAATAGGATTATTTTTTAAATAGCCGTGCTTTTTAAATAAAACAAACAATGTTTATCTTTTTTTTCATTATTTGGTATGCATTTTTCCATTCCATCATTAATAAATTTATTTACAACCAATTTTACACTGTAAGAGGAATTCAAGCATGAATTTGCAATTACTATTTATGTTTTAATAAATAACAGATTCCTTATTTAAGTATATTCATAATGTGAAACACAATAGATTGAAACTGTCACTGTTACATAACTTAATTAGATGAAATTTCTTACATTCATACAAAGCCACTAGTTTGTTTTATTCAATTCTCATAGAAAATATTTCAATACGACTCAAATCTAATAAAATTTCAACCACCTTATAAGATACGCATAATTATAATGACTTGAAACTCACAGCAAACTAAATTTTAGACAACCGGAAAAAAAGAGATATTAACATCAAATAATCGACATTGTGACGAAATGATTTCTTTTCAAATTTAATGATAGTACAAGTGTTCAATCAGAGTTCGCAAATAAAAATATCTGTATGCGTAGCTTATAATCATTTGTTCAATGACTCTTCACGCATTTTACGTCGTCTTCCAGACGCGGCATATTCCATTTTAGCGTTGACAGTAAAGAACACGGATAATAAAATTCTTCTCAAAAGAATAGCGATCTTTTATCGGCTACGTTAATCAGTAAAGTTCTATAATTTCAATTTGAAAGTGGGCTTTTTTAACAAAAAATGTTACGAAGCTTTATATACTTATCCATTTTAGTCATCGCTTCTAGTCATGCCGTCAAGGTAAATATTTTATTCATATGTTATAAATAAACATATACTATTTTAGTCTAATACTTTGAAAAATAACGTTGCAATAGATTCATAAATTGATGACGTCTGATGAAATACGCTCAGTATTCCAGACTGATCACGACAATGGTAAGTGTTGATTGCGTTTTTGCAATCCCGCAGAATGAATTTCACTTAAAGTCGTGTTGTATATTGTAGTACCTGAATATGAAGTAGCTCAAATTGCCCACGGAATCCATGAAAAAAGCCCCGAAGATTCAGTTCACAGGATATTGCATTTAAAAAGTTCAACCCGTGATATCAAGTTATATTTAGAGCCTACAGAAGGTATCTTAGCAGGGAAACATACGCCAGTCTGGAAAGCACAGGGAGATCGTTCATCCCCTTCAGGGATAAAATACACTCGAATAGCAAATGTAATATTTTGACTCACTGTAGTCTAATGAGTGATACGTTGACAATCATTGGTTTGTTTTAGGCAATGGAAGGAGCAGGCGGTCAGTTTTATCAAGATCCGTACAACTTAGCTGCTTTTTATAGTACAACAGATGAGCATGGACAAGTACTCTTTGTGAGTCATCGTTCGATTACAACGCTCACTCTGCAATTCAATTATGTGAAAAATTAGCATTGTAATAGCAAAATTTAATTGCAGGAAGGTACGATCGGTGATAATATTGTTGTTCGGACTCCTCCGAAGAGACTTCTTAAGGTATCATCAAGAAATAAGCGTAGTGTTTCCGATGATTATTTTGCGCTTTCAAATCGCACGGTTACTCATCCGAATCTCATAAAGACTTATGATCACATAGTTATCAGGAACAAGGAAGTCAATCATGATGGAATACGAGAAAGTAAGTTATCTTTCAAGCTAGCTGTCACGGTAAACGTTTATCGTAAGAAAGTTCTAATTCGCGTAATGCTTTATAGAAATTGGATCGGACATTTTAAAAGAGGCATTTTCCAGACAAAAGCGCTCAACGAATAAATATATTCAACCTCCGAAGACCGTGTATCCGCAAGTTCTAGTCATTATTGATTATAGTCATTATCAGTGAGTTGATGCCATAATTAATAGGATTATTTATGGACATAAATTATAATTGTTAATACTTATCGATAGATCTCTACAAACACTTTCTGAGGTTAAACGATATATTATATCATTCTGGAATGCTGTTGATTTGAGATACCGTGTCTTTGTTAATCCTGAGGTTCGCTTGAATATTGCAGGAATTATTATTGCAACGGTAAGTCTATGCTCAATTCTGAAGCAATTATGCTTTAATAATCGATCAGCGACCTGAGTTTTTCTTTCCATCAATTTACAGGAACCCAATGGCGTACCTTATATCCAGAATCATCGTACTCGGCCGCTTGATGGTCCCATCGTTGATGCAGACAAGGCATTAGATCACATGGGCTATTACTTCTACTCAGAACTAACCGATCCAAAATTGAAGAGATTCGTTATTGAAAGGGACTTTGATATTGCTATAACAATGACACAGTATGTCTTTTTATATCATTTATCAGAATTCTGTGAATGTAGTTATGACAATATTTTTCATTGTAGATTAGACTTGTGCAATTATGAAAGAGAAGATCGTGATTTTGACTGCACCACTTTAGGTAATTTCTTGAAAATATTTGTTGGCCCGAACTTGATTTGATTATATGCATCTTTATTACATGTGGATGTAAATTACAAAGGTGCGTATTTTTTAAGGTTACGCTTTTCGAGATGGTGCGTGTACGGTCACTCCAAAGCAAAAGATAGTACAAGCTGTTGGGCTTGTGGAAGATAATGGTGGCTATATTGGCATAGTACCAGCAGCTCACGAAGTCGGTCACTTGTAAGTGTAAATTAACTGAATGTCTTGTCGATTATCTATGTTGAATTCAAATGAACGTACAAATTACCTAGGATGGGAGCTCATCACGACGGATCCGAACAGAATGACTTAGAGAATCCTGTGTGCCCAATGAGTGATGGATACATTATGGCCGGACAGCTATTGTTAACCGAAAATGTGTTCCGCTGGTCTTCCTGTAGTGCGGAGGACTTTAAAAAATTTTTCCAGTAGCTAAATTATCTTATTCTACTTCAATTAAAGTGTCTTTTTGTCTCGTAATATCCAATTTATTTCATTGCAGTAATGAGCGGTCCTTGTGCCTACAAGATGAGCCACAACACAGTAGACCGGTTCGTCGTGTTTTGCCCGGCATAATTTATTCTCTTGATGAACAATGCGACAGAATGACAGGAACTAAGGCTTGTAACGTAAGATATCATTCACTTTTATATCTTGTAAGTGAAGTGAATGAAAAGTTGATAATTATTATTTACCATTAACAGAAAGACGAAAGTGCCTGCATACACTTGGATTGTTTGATTCCCGAATCTGGTGGTCAATGTCTTCCAAAAGCACCTGCTGCCGAGGGATCCGATTGCGGTCATCATCACGTAAGTTTGCTTGTTAGTCAACAATACTAGTAGTTAACTTCAATGAAGAGTTATTGATTATAAGTTTAACATTCCTTTACAGTACTGTATCAATGGACAATGCGTAGCTAAGGATACAACAGAAGTTTTATTGGAACCGTCGGATACAACTGAGTTTTCAGACTACGGCGATATTGAAATTGTACAAGATTAATTGAAGGCCTGTTATTAAATTCAACAACTTCATAATATTATAAACGAACCGCGGGGGACTAGCAAGGATCTATACCGCTTTTTTTATAAGCAGTGTGATCTTACGGATGACGTATTACCTCATCGTTGATAAATATAAGCGTAGTCAAGTGCTTTGTCAAATTCAAATGAAATCTAATTGTAAGTGTCGATGAAACATTTGCACAGCTGTGTTTTTCTACAATAGAAATAAGCCAAGTGTAGTTGTTGGTCTAGAAAATTTTCCTATGACTGATCTTGCGCTGGCCGCAATATTTGAGAATATTGGACATTCCGACTGGATCAGAATAAGTATTGTATTTTTTCATGCGGTAATTGTAAAGAAATGAACTAGCCAATAAAAGCCTCAAGATAAATACAATGACGTTAGACTTGTTTTATATTCTTAAATGACCTAAAATTTCGTGGAGGAAGAGATATAATATTTGTTCATTACATGTGTAATTCCATAGATTTTTCTTATGAAAAGATGAGGATGTTATTTCTTTCATCAATAAATACAGCAGAGGATTGATTATTAAATAATAAAGAGTATGTAGGAGTAATAAGTAGGGGACCGGTATAAGAAGCGAAATATAGGAAGTAACGTATAGCAAGGCAAGCGAGATGTCAGGTATACATACTGCAAGAAGGCGAGCGAGGGTTAAACGGGATATGCGAGGTAGGAAATGAAAGAAACAAGATGTAGCGAGAGAGAGAGAGAGAGAGAGAGAGAGAGAGAGAGAGAGCTAGAAGCAAGCTCAGGGAGCCGAATTATTAAAGGCCAGAGAGAAAGCTGGCGAGGGTGAGGAGGTCGTGTCGTCGTCGGGGTGCGAGCGTGGTGAGGGCGAGGAAGGAAGGAAGGAAGGAGGTAAGTAAGTAAGGGAGGAAGGAAGGAAGGAAGCACGGCCGAAGGAAAGTCTCGCGGAAAATGAGTCCACGTCGTGTTGCGAGGTGACATCTGGCTGCGCGAGCGCACTCTGCCTTTTTATATTCAACTCGGCGGCTGCTGCTGCTGCCGTACGTTGCTGCTGGCCCACGTGTACACGTAAGCCGTCCAAGAACGCCCCGCGCCCGCACGAGGAGCATCCATAGAGAAAGAGAGAGAGAGAGAGAGAGAGAGAGAGAGAGATCGGGAGATGAAGGAAAATGGATAATATTCGCGTGTATGTGCGAGACGCGCCACGACGAATACGAACGAGCTCGAGCCACGGCATGTTTTATCTCGCTCTCTTGCGACCTCCCGCCTCCTACCACCTTCTATTCGTCTTTTTTTTTGCGAGCTTTCAAAGCCCTACGACGTCGCGAGATTTTCAAATACTTTTTATCGGGATTCATGATGCTCTTTTTACGATAAACTTGACGATGTTGCGCGAAGCTCTATGAAAATTGGGAAAGACGCTGCATCGCTGATGGAATCGTGGAATGCCTGTCTGCCTGCTGCAGTCGTATATGGAATTTGCCGTGAGTCATGCCAATTTTACTCCAATCGCTTTTCTATTCTGATCGAGCGCCTCACGACAAATGAAAAAAAAAAGAAACATTGAATATCCCGCGAAGAACCTTCTAATGCTCAAAGTCATCATGAGAGTGTATTCTTGACATCGAATCTCGAAGTAATAAACGCTGGTAGTTGACTGCAAGAGCTTTGCTTATGAATTATTATTTAGTGAAAAGTTGAAACGACCCTTAATAGCTTATCTACTAGCTGCCATCCTCGAGTCAAACGCCAAAGTCGCATTAGAGGTTCGAGACTGCGCGAGAGCGTAGAAATTAAGAGTCCGCAAGCCTTTTCGAGAGCTAACGTCAGAGACAGATATATAGAAGGAGTTGGAGCGAGCAAGAAGAGGAGGAGGAACAGGAGGAGGAGGAGAGGCATACGTTTCCCTATCTACCCCATTAAAACTTAATTGGAGTTCAAGTCGTTCTGCTCTCTTCTTTTTCTTTTCTCCGCGAGCTCAGCGCGCGTTGTAGGTGAGAAAATGAGAGAGGAAGAGAATAAGGGCAAAACAGCGTAAATCAGGAGTTATCACCCTGAGGCCAGTGCCAACGCAATGCTTGTTGTCTCTATATACGTCTCTTGCGCGCTCTCTCTCTCTCTCTCTCTCCTTGCGACTATTACCCAAAGTCTTTATTCTGCATTTGCCTTCCTACTAACAGATGTAAATTGCTGCTTGGCGTCTACTGCTTATATACAGATATCAACACGCGCGCGGACGCTCCGGATCCTTTAATTGATATCATCACTGTCGTGTCATGATTTGTTCGTAATTCATTATTTGAGGCAGTCATTACTGCAACATATATTTTCAATATATTTTGATATGCGAACAATGAGTATTTATTTTACTAAATCGATAAAACTTTTTTATTATTGCCAATTATCAAAACTTTTTCAATCTCTGAAAAGTTCCTTGCTATGTAATAATTATTAATTTATCGAATCAATTAGTGTTCATCAATTTCCCTTCAAATTCTCGATTCAAACTTGTACCAAAAACTTTCCAAAACCTCCTATTATAATAGGTATTACAAAAAAAAAATTATGATAAAAGCATGAATAGTAACAATAGAATTATAAATTTGATCGTTACCAATTAAAGAACCAGGATTAGCTTGTATGTACTCAGAAAATACGTTTGGAAGGTGTTGCCCTCTGCTGGATTTATACGGAAACTTTAACAAAGCAGATTGCTATGTTACCATTCTCAATAATTAATTGTTTCCTTCTTTTCTTTGTGAGTATTGCGTATGGTTTTAGAAATGTATTAATAAATATTAACAATTTGCATTTTATCCATATTCACAGATTATTATACGGAGCAACAATAGATAATTTGATAAAGTTTATTGATTCTGATGCTGATGGGACGCTTGAGTATGAGCAAAGATTATTAATAGAATTTCGGGAATAATTGAAAGTGCCATTAAAAAGAGGCAACGAAGCGAAGCTCGAAAGCTCCCGCAAGCTGCAACATTCCACTCAGCGCGCCGGCTAAATTACGTGATCGCTCGCCGTGTCGCTCGAGCCGAGCGCGAAAAAAAAAGCAAGTCGGGCCGAAATAATTGATATATGTCGAGCGTGCATCGCACAGGATAGTTCGCACGTAGTCGCGCGCGCGACGCAAACCCTTTGGAGCTATAGGCGCAAAGCCCCGGGCCACGCGCGTTATATCGCGACGTGGTGGCGGCCGCCGACCCAGTGTGATTTACTGCTCGGCGAGGGAGTGAAAACTGCGTTGTCGGGGACGCCAGCAGCAAGTATCGCCGAGGACAGCGTGGCAAAAGGAAAAAAAAAGAAAACGATAATAAAACTGACGAAGAGCGAGTAGTTGGCTGTATGGGGAGGTCGTCGCTAGAGAGAGCGCGCGAAAAATGTTGCACGACCGATAGAAAGGGAGGCAGAGGAAGCACCAAGCGATAAAGCGAGACGGAGTAAAAATTGTTTTGCAAGCCGAACTAAAAACGCTTACACCAGTTGCAGCAGCAGCGGCAGCTCTCGCGAGTGTGTCCGCGCTCGCTCTGTCCCGCCACTCGAAATTATTACTCCCACCGCATGTATATAATATACTCGTCGAGGACGCGCGTGCTTCATTAAAAACATTCTCTTAGTTTGAGAGCGAGCGCCCCACATCGACACTTTTCTCTCTCTCTCTCTCTCTCTCTCTCACTCTGTCAATTTATAGTTATACACCAGAATTCGATCGAATCTTTTTTCCTCCACGCTTGCGAAACATGCGCGATTACGTAACTGCTTTCTTTGGACTACAAGGACTAAAGTCTTTCTCGAAATGTTAATTCTGTGTTCATACCTATTCATGAAGTGGTATCGAAGAATCCCGATTGTGAATCAGTTCCATTGAATATACAGCTAGTTATCCTGTTACTCTGTTGATGCAAATCGAATATCGAGGAATAAAATATACCGTTGTCTTTGTAATTAGAAATAATAAACAATTGTCATTGTTTAATCGAAAAGCATTAGACGAAGTGGAGGCACAAATCAGTCTGCGTGATAATAAAGTTTTTTAATTGAAAAAAATGCCATCTGAAAGAAAAATTGTCCTCCAGTACCTTCTCTCTCTCTCTCTCTCTCTCTCTCTCTCTCTCCCCCTCTCTCTCTCTCTCTCCTCCTTTCAATTCGAGCTGGCTCTTACAAGTAAAGAGCGAAAACTCATTTTTTCTCGAGCAGCTGATATTGAAGCACGTAAAGCATCTAATTTATATCAAGAGGAAATTACTGCAGACACGACGACGGTAACTTCATCGTCTGTAGCCTACTCGTCTCTTTTTCTTTTTCTTGTTTTTTTCTTCATTTTCTTACCTCGTTCCTATTGTGCGCTCTTTCTCTCTCTCGTTCTTTCTCTTCCCAGGCTCTTCGCGTCGTCGTCGTCGTCGTCGTCGTCGTCGAGGCATAATTGCTCACGTAGCGAGCGACGTGGCGAGCGCAAGAAGTAAACGCAGAATGACAAAGACAGCGCGGCGGCGGCGAAAGAAAGCGAAAAGAATAACGTGAAAAGGAAGAGACAAGGAAGAGGAGAGCGGCGCAGTATAGTGCCGGCTCAGCCGGAACCTAACGACCCATCGCTACTAGCTCCCAATCACTGGATGTTAATTGTTCCCACGGAATCGACGAATCGACGATCGAACAAAAGTAATCTTCCTCTCTCACTTTGTCCTGAGCATGTAACGAATGTGACCGGGATTTGACCCTCCTCGCTCCTTTTTTTTCTTTCATTCTTCGAGTGTATGTGTGCATGTGTGTGTATGGATGTCGACACGTAATGCGGACTTTGGACAAGCCAATAAAAGGACACACACAGATTTAGCCCACTATTCAACCTGAGATAGATATATATCTTTGGCTTGCTACAGCTCTTTCCCTTCCAGCAGCACTCCGTCTTCCCGTTGGTTTTATGAGCGAGTAATGTACGACTCTACTATTCTTCTTCTCAATCTTTATAGTGCGCCTGGACATCAGACAAAAAATTGTATACTACTACTAGACTGAGTCATGTGTGATGCAGTATTAGTTTGTTTTTATTTCATTTTCTCTCCTTCTAAATCCTCCCTCCTAAATTTTTCATCTATGGAAAAAAAAAATATTTTCTATGTCTTTGTTGTACGAGCGAATTTTTTAGATGAATTCCTCTTTGATCAGCGACAAAAATACCGTAAACACAGGTCAATTTAATGAAAGCGTGCGTGCCGGTAAATGCACTGCACTGTACGCGAAGCAAAACTCGCGCGACAAAGCGTCAACCATTTTTCACAAACTCGGCAGGGCGCGCGAGCAAGCGTGCATAGCAGCGGTGCAGTGGTCCGTTTTTTTTCTTCTTTTTTTTTTGACATTACCGACGCTATACTACTGCCCCTCTCTTCCGCGCCACCGTGCACCGCCGGAAAATTGAAGGGGCACGAGAGCGTGTTGCTCACTCGCTCGCACGGAAGAAACATTTTTATTCGTGATTAATACTCCAAGAGGCGCAATCTGCATGCAAACATATTTGTCTCGCGCGTAATATTCGCGCCTTCCTCATGCAAATTTGCCTACACTCAAAGTCGTCGCTTCGGACGATAGTGTCTAAATGACAAAATTTCCGTGACGTTGGTTTTTTTTTAATTTTCGTTGTAATTAGTACTAAACAAAAAACTGACGATTCCGATTTTTTTCAACTTAATTTGTAACATACCTTTTTTTTAGTGAAAAATATTTTTAAATTGATACTAGAAGAAGAGATAATTCTTACATTTATAATTGAAACGTAAATTTTATGAATATTCCATTTTTAGAATTTTTTCATAAGTTTATTTTAATATGCCTGAAAATCTACATGGATAAAATATGACGATACAGAAAAAAACATACGTAGTTTTGTAAAAAATATATACTTATTTCATTTTATAAAACAATTTATGCTTTACAGATTTGACATTCATTAAAACTTGAATTACCGTAGTCATTAAAAATTTAACTAATTTTAAAGAGTCACTACAAATTTCATTTTGTTGTCTATACCTCTTTTAATTTTGTTCTTTGAAACTTTTGTATCATTGCATTGTTGAAAATAAATTATAAGGTTGCGTGTACAATATTATTTTAAATCTGTGAAATAATTTTTTAAGATAAAAATTCTATTGTTAATGATCTTTGAGATTTTACTAAAACTTAAGGATAGTGTAAAATATACAGCGATATTCAGGCTGATTAATATTTATAAGGGAAAAAGTATTCTTAATTTATTTTGGTGAACGTCTACATCTTCCTTCTGTAATCAGATGATGCATAATCCGTAAAAAGAAAGAGCGGAATTTACCTGAAGCCTTTGTCGTATTGGGTGAGTGCAAGGAATTATCTTATAAAAATCGTTATGAAGGCCAGAAAAAAATGCTAATCGCAATCGTAGGCGAATAAAATAATGCAAAAAAAAAAAAAAAAAATAACGACATCGATGACCTTCTACCTTTCTTAAAAGCAGGGAGGATGCTCCTGTATAGTAGGGGGCCTGACTATAAAATAGGTCGGAGTCAAAATTTTAGCATGCAGTTCTCATCTTCACCTCTGATCAGCAACTTCTCCGTTTGAAGAAATCTTCGACATCATGAAAACCGTATGTATTTATTAAATATTAAGTAGTGATTTTTTTTTTACTTTTATAAATTCAACTTTACAACTTCTGAAAATAAGTTTCCTAGTTTAACAAATTCAAATAAATAAATAATTTTCAACAAATTGATTGCATTCAATCTTTCTATACTTTAATCAATGGACCATTATTTTTTGTCTCGAATTTAAATGAAACGATATCTATTATATCGACCATTTCGCAAGTAAATTATAAATTGTTAAATTTCAAAATTTCAGATCGTGCTCATCGCCTCTCTCGTGGCCGTGGCTATGGCAGCTCCTGGGTTCCCGACTAAACCATACCAACAAAATACCGGCAACGTAAAAATCGTCGAAGAACAGCTGTCTGACAACGACAGTCTTCACGATACCCGATTCTCGTTCAAACAGTCCGATGGTCAATTCCGTGAAGAGGTTGCCGAGATCAAGTATCCCGCATTAGGTGCACGTGAATCAAGGTCCGACGAAGAAAATGTGGCATACCGCGTAAGTGGATCTTTCGGCTGGGTCGATCCTGTAGATCACAAGACTTACACCGTTAAATACGTTGCTGATGAGAACGGATTCCAGGCTAAAGGCGATCACATACCATCCGTTTAATTTACTTGTAAATAGTTTCAATATCTGAATAAAGCATTTTTCATAAAAAAAATTCATCGATTCTGCCTCAAGTTATTTTATAGACGCTTCACTGATCTTTTGATTTGCACAGTTCTTCATTCATTCGTTAATTGAACATTATGGTTGTCTCCATCGAAGTTTCCATCCAATTAACATACAATCAACTGATAAAATTAAAGTATTATAATTTTTTATTTGCATTAATCCTTAACTCTCACTTACCCCTACCCATCCAATATGTCATGCAAAAAAAAAAACGCACAAATATATAGAAAGCTCGAAATTGTGGAATTGTTGTGGCAGACGGCCTAGTACTGCTGTGTACACGCGTGCTTCTGTATATCCTCGCACTCCGCAACAAAGTACACCACGCGAGTCTCCGGGCTTGGTCTGATAGCGCGAATCTTAACCGAGGCGAAGTTTCCAGCCGGAAAATTGCGTGCACCGAAAACAGAGCTAGCGCAAGCGACAATAAGGCAAATTTAGAGGTGGAGCAGCACTTTAGCTTATACATAAATTATGCGCGCCCGAGGGAGAACGATTATTTAAGGACAGCTCGCGAGAGAGAGAGAGAGAGAGAGAGAGAGAGAGAGAGGGAAAGCATTAAGTTTACTTGTGCCTGCCGAGGCTAAAGTAATGCGTCTATACCCGTACGAATACCGCCGAGTCTCTGCGTGCGTAAACATTAATGCTAATACACCAACACGTGCGCGCATCTCGCGCAAAGATCCCCCGCAGTCTTTTGCCTTAACTGGATGACATTTGCGCTGTGTATGTGGTATGTATAGTTGCAGCGCGTCTCCCACTTCGCCGCGCCCTCGCGCGCGCACTGTTTTCTTTTACACCTAAGTGTCTTACTTACTCGCTCTGGCAAGTTGATCTACTTTTGAAATTTATAGTAGTTTGCCCGGAGTTACTTTGTCTTTGTTTCCAGTTGGAAATTTCGAACTGTAAAATGTTACTGCGAGCTAATATACAAGTTTGACTATTCGAACTTACGACATTGTGGTATACTTTCCGATAGACTCGCTCCATTCTTCTCTTTACACTTACACCAACGATGATTATTATATATTTGTTTCACTGTTCGAAATAGGAAAAAGCAACCACGTCGTTGGGACGTGCAACAAACGTGAAACGTGTAATACGGAAATGTTGACGGCACTTCAGTAATTAAAAATATTTCTTACGGAAAAGTATCGTTTCACATAACTGCTAAATGAAGTACAATATAGGATTGATACCGGAAAATTTAGCTCTATACAAGTTTGATACGTTCGAGTTATAAGATATTCACTTGTAAACTTCTGCATGTAGTGAAGAGCGGATAACTTACCCTTGGGGCTAAACAGACGCTCTTTAATATCTTTGAAATAAGACACATTTCAACTAGGTTTAAGAAAAATTATTTATGTTTGTGATCGTGCTTTTCCAATGGCATCCAAATTTGGCTTTAGAAATATCTTTTAGATCGTTTTCTAGCACATCGTCATTTTCGATCTATGATTTTGTAACTTTTTGGCTAAACAATTATGCGTTTACAAAAAGTATGCAATTAAATCAGAAGATTGATACACAGTTGCAATCTTTGTCAAAAGACGAAAATTTTGACAGGTCACACGCATCTAAAAGTTAATTTGCATCAAAGATACAGCCCATCAAAAAAATGTTACTCTGTGGGGCAGTCAATTTTTGGACGGCTCGTTCGGTTCGATGCGTTGGCTTCTTAGAAAGAAATAAAGTTATGTGTGCATTAATTAGTTGCTTTGGTGAGTTTTTTCTTTAACTTTCGATTGACTTTTTTAATTTTTATTTTTCGCGCATTACTACGAGTGATAAT
>JAWWMK010000008.1:3126594-3148771 GCA_035047105.1 Galeopsomyia nigrocyanea
CCTTGTGCGCTTTAAATAAAAGCACTTTTTGGATTTAAATATAAATTATTTATTTATACTCCCGTATAACCCAACAGCTTTAATTTAATTATAGTCCTTGTACGACTCATTTAATGGATTAAAACCAGAGATTTACGAGCTCAAAGTTTAGCGGTGTTTTTTACAACTTCAAATTTTCAAATTGAATGTAATAAAAACTCTTTTATTTTTTTTTTCATATATCCAGTAGATATTGATAATATTTGAAGCATAAAAATTTGATTGCTCTTCAAAAAAGCTATTATTGTCATTTGCAGCAATTATTATAACTTGATATTTCTTTTCAAAAGCGACTATAAATCGAACAGATCACGACGAAAACAGCGAGCTAATAAAAACAGTCTAATAAGTCGTTTTTAAATTCATTAGTTGCGATGCCGGTTTCGATAGCCGGATTTTACACGAATAAGCCCAGACTCGGCCAGTCAACAGAAAATGTAATTCTTCCTGTTTATTGTAACTTATTTTAATGCGACATTTTCTACATTCAAATTCCTGCTGCACGCCCTGACCCGAACCACGGTATGTATTCGCAGTGTACTTGAGTTTATGAGTCACACTTTATAACCACAACAGGTATTATAGCGTAAAATGCCTCGGAACCCCAAAATAAATTTTAGCTGTCACCGTAGTAGCATTTTTTTTTCAGAATCTAGATAATATATTTATTCGAGTGATTCAAACCAAAGACAAAATGCGACAATTGGTATAAGGGTAGATGAGAAATACTAACAAAGAGATATAGAGATAAAATCGAAGCATAAATATTCAGATGAAAAAGCAAAAAGATTGAGAAGCGGATAGCCAGCCAGCCGCGAGCAAACCGATAACCGCAAGTAATCCCGAACGGGACGAGGATACATCGCGGCACGGAACGCGTAAGCTGAAGCGCTCGCGTCCCCTAACAGCTAGCAAACGTATACGTAGCTACGCCCCCTCTATCGGCGCGCATATAGGTAGGTGTGTGTGTGCAGCTTCAAGCTCTCTCTCTCTCTCTCTCTCTCTCTCTCTCTCTCTCTCTTTCTACCTATCTGGCCCTACTGCCGGACGCTACTTTGCTGACAAAATGTTGTCATTTGCAGCTTATCTGGCGTCGAGAGCTCACTCTCTCACTCTCGGAAGCCCCTTACGGACGAAAATCACATTCGCAATCATTGCCAATCGTCCCATTCCTCCCAATTCGGCACCACATCTCTCTCTCTCTCTCTCTCTCTCTCTCTCTCCCTCTCTCTCTGCCTCTTTCTCTTTCTCTCTCCTTCTGAACGTATGTACAACTCTATTCGTCGTGCTTGCGCCATTGATTATCCTCTGATGTTTGAATAAGTAAGTGAATAAGCAATTGTTGACTGTTTCGTTAAGTCGATAATCATTATACAGTTCTCGAAAGTGCTACTTATTTTCGTTTCGTCTTTGATCTGTGCTCTATTGCTTAATGTATGAAGCTCGAAACGAACTGGAGTTAGATTTGACGCAAACATGTAGAATATTTATGAACAATAAAATTTATATGAAGCCAACTGCAAGGAAATAAAAAAATATACGTAGTAATAATGCAAGTACCATTTTTGTTTCGCGATAAGTTATTAGACTTCCAGGCGCCTTCATGTTGATAACGTAGCGTACATAAAGGTTTGGAGTAATGCACGAGAAAAGAAGAGAGCACCGCAACCTATTTGGACCGATTCCCACGTTTCGACGCATTCGGCTACTCTTTTTATCCAACAAACTGGCAGTGGCTCTTGTCTTTATAGAAGCTTTCAGTCTCTGTATGGCCTCAAACGTATGTTTTTTGGCTCTATAATTTTCTTCTGCTTCTTTCTCAGCTTTCTCATTATAAATCTTCAAATGCGTTCGAGCTCTGACATTTTATTCCGCTTGATTTATCTCTTTCAAGTGTATGTGTGCCCGGGTTTCCCCAAAAAAATTTTGGCGTGCACGCGAAGGAGAAACAAAAAGTACTTTGGCAGAAAAAATTCTTAAGATTTTCCGAAGAATACTGTGAATATGATTACTGATTTTTGCTATTTGGCAATACATACGAATAAATTTTTAATATATATTCATGAAGTAATGATAGTACATACTTTCATCGAAGCGAAATGGAAACGAAATGTGAGTCTTTTAATTACTACACTTGCAAATTTAAGGCACAACTCTTCTGACTCGCCTTTTCTTTCACAAACTTTGGAACTAAAGACCGTGAAAAGTAAAAAAAAAAGTTAAATGAGAAAATTGCGTCTCTGCGCCTCTTCTTTTCAACCGGCTGTAGCTCGCGCGCTCAACGCATGAATATTTATTCAAAATTTTCTACCACGCACAAGACTGTACGCCCTCTCGACTGCAAGCTACATGCATATTTAGCGTTCCCGCACTGTAAGAGAGGATGTTAGGAGCCAACTACGCTTCCCGTCACTCACAGATGACCCTTTTCACGAATAATAAGACAGCATTTTTTAACTACTAATAACAAGTTGCTTTGTTTTCGTGCTTTACATCTCGACTAACCTATTGTAATAAATTGAATTCAAATTCAGTATATCTCGAATAAACCTAAGGAACTGAAATTCCCCGCTAGAAATTGAATCGTGTAATGTCTTTTTTAGTTTTAAAAGCAACGTAGATCACTTTGATTGACGCATTTGACGATAGAAAATTTTGCAAGTCAAAGTAAGAGGTCAAAGTAAGAGGAAACTTAAAGCGCCATTATATTGCATTTTGCCGGTGGCAAAGGACCATGTATCTAAATAAGAATCTTGATTGCAACGAGGCAGGCCATATAGCTTTAGCGCAGGTATCATCGAGCCTCTACCCTCGCTTCCTATTTTATCCTATATCGGCGTTACACTTTAACGCGACAGCTTTTACTGTTAATAAACGCTCATAGAATATTACTATCCTTGATCTTGGCCTTCGAGAATTCAAACGATTACTGCTTATACTCACGTACTCCATTATGTTTGCATGAATAAGTAAAACTTTCCAAGTTAGGGCTTCTCATTCGTCAAATTGACACATTCCAATATTTTTAACCTTTGGCTTTACATCAGATATTGCAACAATATACGACGAGCGCGTTAAAAGCTCAGTTCTTTTTTTAAATACCCAGAGAAAAGTGTGCTTGGCGCGATGCCACGCGACATCTGTTCAATTTTAAAAAGCGCACGTCGCTCCAGACTAGCCAACGGTCACCGGGTCGCCAATCCACTTCCCCTAGTATATTTGTTCATTTTTCACTATTTTTTTTTCCTTAAATCTTACGCGAGAATATGGCAGCCTCGAAAGACGTTACTGCATAAAAGTAGAGATGTAGGAAAGCGCTAACATTAAATCGAGAAAAGTAAAGTTATGAAAAAACTTTTGGACGCAGCTCAAACACAGGTTTCTCAAACTTTCGAACTTGCGAGAAAGTAACTCGCATTTGAAAGCCTCGTAGATTTGTTAAATTTGAGAACGTGACTAGAACGTTTTTATTTTATTTTTTATAAATTTTTGAGAGGTCGATTTTGAAATATTATAATAAAGTTTATAGATAATGTGAAGATGTATAATAAAGATTTGTCGTCGCATAAATAGTAAAATTTTAATTTTCTTGAACCAATTTTTACTATTCAATCGATCTTTTCCGATCTTTTAAGCTCTTAAGCTTCCAGCTCAAAATTATAATTGTAAATTCTAGAACTTTGCAGATCTTAAATTTCCAAAGAATTTTGAGGGTAAAATGAAAGTTATGAAATTTAGCAAAACGTTTCAAAAACTGATAGAATCAAGTTGTTGAATTTCAAAGCGAATCGTATCCGATGAGTGTATTTGTAGGAAAGATGTGTCAGGCGTTGGCAGGGCAGCAGCAGCAGCAGCAAACTTAACTGGAGCCTCGCAACAGCTCGTAAATTGCGCTGCGTTTACACGATTGCGTTCACTGTCCCAGGGGCTTTAATGCAATATCGCAACACGGCTCGGCGGTGCGCGCCGTATGCCCCGCACGCTCGCCAGAATAAATTGGATACGTAGATTTTTAGATTGCCGATTCGAACGGCGTCGCATGCGCGCGCGCGCGACTCTGGCAAAATTATTCCACATTTTCTCGCCAATATTCAAGCTTATTTCGATTTCCTTGCGTTTCTTTCTTTTTTTTATGCTCAAAACAAAATAAAATGAAGCCGAAGAAAGAGAGAGAGAGAGAGAGAGAGAGAGAGAGAAAGAAAAAAAACGACAAAAAATAAAGCGCAGTGCTGGAAAATGCCAAGTAATTGCATTGAAATTTAGCCGCGCTGGGGTAAGTAAATTACGACTGCAACGAGGAAAATTTGCTGTCAGTTCAACGTGTACCCCAGCGGAGAGAGAGAGAGAGAGAGAGAGAGAGAGAGAGAGAGAGAGAGAGCTGCACAATTAATCGGTAAAAGCTGTTTGGAAAAGCTGACGTAATTAAATACTTATTTGTAGGGCAAAAGATTAATTACCGGTCGCGCGGCGTGGCTTTAACTTAGTAAACCGTCAGCGCGCAGTACAGATCGGGAGCCGCCGCTTGCTGCGCACACGCAGTGTATATAGTTAATACGTTGAAAATAAAACGAGAATCGAGTTGGCTGGCTGGCTGGATGGCTGGCTGCGGCGCGTGTGAGCTGAAATACCAGCAGCTACAGCAGAAGTAATGCCGTGCAGTTATTTTGTTTGAAGCTGCTTTTTCTTTTCTTTGCGATAGCTATGCGCAGCAACACTACAAAGGAAATGCAATTAATCAGGTGGCTAGGTCTAGCGCACGTAGTGCACCGTGAGAGAGACAGAGCAGAGCAGAGTAGTAGTTGTAGTTAAGCTAACGCTTTTACAGCTAGCGCTTATACAGCCTCGCAAGAGACGCGCGCGCGAGCATATATAGGGTTCGCTGAACCTCTTTAAATATGTCATTCGAGCTCCGAGTCAACGCAGACTGGAGCTCACGCTACTCGCAAGAAGCCTGCAGTGCCGCGCGACAGTCTACTCGACATATATCTCGTCTCCCTCGCGCGACTGTGAAAGCCAGCTCCGGCGTACCTTTATATATACCGCTAAATTTTTTACGATAAAGACTTTCAATAAGCGTGCGTTTCTTCGTTTCTTCATTTCTTCGTTCGTTCGCTCGTGGGAGAGGATGCACGCACGCGGGGAGACGAGATATTACAACTGAGCTGCGAGCACAAAGGCCCCGGCTGCCGACAGCAAGACCTTATAGCGAATAGGCCTTTGGCGCTCGTCATGCGGAATAAACTTTAGCCGAGGGATATGGATAGCAAGTCTCGCATGTGAACTGTACTGACAGTAATGACAATATTTTCGGTTCGCCTTAGGCACTGATGAAAGCAAAGTCAACGCTGCCACCGGCAATAGACCTCCGAGCTTATAGCACCAACTCCAACTACTATACCTATATAGTATTGTCGAATTTCAGAAGCGAGTATGATGAGATGCATAAGCTAACTCTCATTGTCAAACGGATTTTTTTTTCTACTAAAGTTTCATTCGACTCTAATGAAGCTTGTAAAAGCTCGTAAGCCGAGCTTGCATAAAAAAGCGACCGAGAGGAAATTGCGCGAGAGTAAAAAATAATAGCTCATAAAATTGTGCGCCACAAGTTTAGTGCAGAAGAGGCGAGTCATGCGAAAAACGAATCAATGATAAATATAAAGTCTGTGAGTGTGTGAGTGCACGTAGCGAGTTAAGCAATTGGCTCGAAAAGGGGAACAAGGCGAAAGTATACGTAGCGCCCGCGCTTGGGCGACACGGCGAGAGAGTATACGCGGCGCAGTAAATTTTCCGGCAGGCAATGGCAAGATTATTAATTACGAGACGTGCTGGAGTTGCTCGCCGGGTCCGAGGCTCGACTATGTACGCTATATGCGCGAGCGCCCCGGCGCAAAGAGCGAGCTTTTGTGCTTGCCAAGTTTAGCTTGTATAAAACATTAGCCCCGAATGCCACCCGCCCGCCCGAACGCTCGCGCAAACTCACTTCTCTCTCATTGCCCTCGTCATTCGCGCTACGTTGACGAGCACGTAACAGGTTGCTCTACAAAAATTCAGTCCCCCGTCTGAATTTTCTTCATCCTCCAGCGCCCACTCCGGCTCTGCAAGATTTATTAATCAAAAGCTGCATTATAACAAGTAACATTGTTCCACAAAAAGCTTCCCCGTACAGTTTTAAATTTATTTACGAGTCATTTCCAAATGTACTCGGCCATGAATTGAATCATTACACGCGGACGACAAGATTAACAAATTTTATCGAATAAATTTTCTTCAGCTCCGTGGAAAATCATAAATTATGTATGCGCGAGCGTGATTTAAATCGTAACACTTTTTGATACAGCCGCGGCTTTTATGCGAGTGCATTCAGGTCACGAGGCGAAATGTACGCTTTCAAGCACGAATTTTATCACTTGTAAATTTGATCATCGAAAAATGCTTATATGCTAAACGCTAACGTAAATTTTACAACGCCGCACTACCGAATCATTGCGGCGATAAATAAAACACCATCTGGAATTGACGACCCACTAAAATATCATAAAAAAATGAAATTTGAATTCTTTGGAAATATTCTCGAGTATAAAAAGCTTGTAGTCCCTTTTCATTGGCGGTTGGTGGCACGTACAGGATAGTCGCGGACAAAAACGATACGGTTGTGATTTTTATGGGCGCCCACTTTACAAAGTGCGCTCGCGATGTCGTTAAGAACTCGTAGCGGCAGCAGCAGCAGCAGCAGCAGCAGGCGAGAACGTTCACGCCGCGCCTAGTTGCGCTCTGAAAATGAAAATCGATACACGTTGATAAGGGCGAGCGAATTTTAATGGCGATCCTTAACTGTGGGTAAGCTGCCTCTATATAACGTAGATAAGAGCGCCGTTTCCTTTTTTTGCCTTTTGCCGCGAGTGAGAGAGAGTTGGAGCGGGAGGAGAGGGAAGTGGGTGCGAAGCGGTCGAGTGAATGGATTACGTTTTTGCGCTCGCATCTTGTTCGTTCGCAGGATAACGGCTATGGTGTGTAAACAAGTGGGGAGAGAGAGAGAGAGAGAGAGAGAGAGAAAGATAAGCGTGCATTGTGCTGTCTTGCTTTGTACGTTCTCCGCGTTCAATTCAAATATGTTTAATGTACAACAATATTTCTTCGCGAGCTCGTAAAGAGCTTGCAGTTACATTCCAAAAAGTTGCAAGTTTTCTATAGCAAAAGAAAAAATGTACTTTCGTTTACGAGATGGACATTAATAATCCAGGATGATACAGTACCCTATAAAAATTAATTGTAAACGATTTGAATAATTTTCAAATCCAAAATTTAATGAGAAGCTAATTAAGAGTAGCACGGAAAACTTGATGAGACGACAAAGTAAAAAAGGTAAAATTAAAAAAAAAAGAAAAGAAAAGAAAGAAAAAAATAAAAATAAAAGGGAAGGACGAGGGAAAAGTGAATCCACGATGGTTGCAAGCGGGTTCCGGCGGCTTGCGGGGTGGTGCGGAGAGATGGAACACGGAGGCTTGCGCGCGAGCATGCGGCGCTGGCTGGCTGGCTGGCTGGCGGCGGCGCTCACTTCTAAGAGGATTACTCTGTGGTCCGTAAAACCCAGCCAGTTTCCGGCATCAAAGCAAAGCTCTCCACTATAATTGTGCCAGGCGCTTATATTCATTGCTCTGTTTCATATGTGCGTCCGCGCGATTTTCATTCTAACAATTTTTATCCGACATCTGCATTACACGCTCGTGGACCTTCGTACAAATTAATTAAACAACGTCCGTATGTAAAGCGTAATTTAAGCTTACAATTTCCTTTCACTATATTTCTCTATGAGTCTTCAGGAATGCCTTATAAGTCAAAATAATCGTTGATGCGAAAAAGCTCTGGCGAATTTAAAATTCAAAGGTTCGACTTGCGACAGCGGTAGCAGAAATAAAGACGCGAACAAGACACGCAGGTAGGCAGGCAACGTGAAAAAGAGTATTACGCAGCAGAGGAAATAAAGAGGCAACCGCTCGACTTTCTCGCGGGTGCGACGGCGCAAAGAAATCGAAAGAACGTCAAAGGAAGCTTTCCATGTGTACACACGCAACCTGACCTCAGAGGCTCTCTCTCTCTCTCTCTCTTTCTCTCCTCGTCTCACTGGCAATAAACCAACTATAAAAGCGTCCCCCGTTCGAAGGCCTTATTTCGCTAGGAAAATGCAAAGCGAGAGAGAGAGAGAGAGAGAGAGAGAGAGCGAAGCTAAAGTAATGGTGGAGGACGACTACGACGACGACTTTGCGTTGTGAGAAAGAGAGTAGAGACACGCAAAGGAGGGAGAGCCTCCAAGGAGGTAGCTGCGAGGAGTAGGAGGAGGTGGTAAGTATTCGCAGCGCGTCTTCCTGAATTATCGTGCAAGTATTCCCGGGAAAATGCTACTAAATCAACCCTCCGCTCACGCGCAACTGTCCCTCTCTCCCTCTCTCTCTCTCTCTCTCTCCTCTTTCTCTCTTTACTCCTTCATGCCTCTCCCGACTTTCTCACTTGCTTCCTTCGCCTTCTGTATTTTGCATTCTTCTTTATTTATTTCTTGCTTGTTTGCGTTTCTTATTTCGCTCCCCTTCCTCCCTCTATCCGCTTACCTCGCAGCTATGTCTCGCATTGTCCCTGACGCTTCTTCGGCTTTCCCTTTTTTATCTATGCTGCGTAGGCTCTCGTTGTCGCTTTTTCCTCTTTTCCTCCGAAGATACCTCGTTCCGAGCTACGTTGTTCCAAATGCTAGCGATGTGAATAAGTAAAGTTTTTTATATAAGATATTAGCGTATAAATAATCAAAAAGGTGCGAAGAAAAGTGAAAGAAAAGTGCTTGAATGTGTCTCAAGCAGCATTTCATTGTATGTGCGTAGCTGCTATGCAAAAACGATGCACTCGAAGATTTGCATTCCATCTAGCAGAATAAGCGCTCCTTTCTTGCTTCTCATTATCTTGGCTGTAAGCGAACGAAGGGAGCTATAGGAGGCTTGGCACTCTTAATCCCAGCGCCATACATCTGCTCTCGCGCGCGGCTGTAGTCTCTTTTTCAATAATCGTTTCTTCTTGTTCCAATGCGCCTCGCCTCGCCTCGCCTCGCCGGGGCTTTTCCCTCCTCGGAAAATCAGAGAACTCTCTTTCGTTACCATCTAGCTTGCTTCTACCGGCACTATACCTTATCTTCTTTTTCTTCTCTCCCTCGCGCTACTTCGTATTTCATTTCGAGCCCTCGGCTCTACCCACTCCTTTCTACTTTTTTCCCTTTTCCTCTCTCTCTCTCTCTCTCTCTCTCTCTCTCTCTCTCTCTCTCTCTCTCTCTCTCTCTCTATAAGATGAAAAAACAAAAAACGAGGCGCTGCGTACACGAGAGTTGTACGCCCCTTAAGATATCGTCCTTAAATAAATAACGAGCTAGCGTAATATGTGGAATCGCGAATGCCTGCCTCCTATAGTAATACAGTGGATGCGACTGTTCGCTTGGCCCACTTGCTGCTTCGAGACACGTTTTCTACAACTCTTGGCCTTCTCCTGGCAGCAACGCCTTTTTGCTTCTTCTTCAATTTTCGCTCTTCTCGCGACACCATTTCCTTTCCCGGACGGATAACTTTCTTTCCTCAAAAAAAATTTTCATTTTTGATACTGGAAGATCACGATGAATTTGGAATTCTAGAAGGATCGCTCGTATTCGACATTTATGGCACGAAAGTTACTAGTGCGATATCAATATCAGCCTGTCCACAAATTTAGTCGCAATCTTTGCAAATTTGAACTTACGTAAAATTTTGAAATACATTAATGTCGAAATGCCGTTAAAATACAGTTTGATAAAACAGGTAGAACGGCGTACACGGAAACTCATCCACGAGGAGTGAGAAAATAGTGAAATGGAAAAGGGAGAAAGAGAGAGAGAGAGTGAGAGAGAGAATAAGGCAAGTGAAAAATGTTTGACAATTCAGAGCGCAAAAAAGCATCAAGCAGCGGCGGCGGCAGCAGCAGGTGCTTTGAGCAAGAGAGCGGGCGCGCGCGCGTATAGGATAGTCCCGCGAGATCGAGGCTACAGTGCAGATCGGAGAGGACACGCGTCGCAACCATTAATCTTGATTCCGTGGACCAATGGAGAACGCGTGTCTTTGTCGCTCTCGTCGAGTCTCATTCTTGCCGTTGGCAGTAGCAGCAGCGGTAGGTATTTCGCGAGGCGGCGAAAAATCTGCAGCGGCGTGGGCGGCGGGCGTCTCATCGATGTGCCGTGTGGCAATGCGGCAAATGGAAAGCGCGCGCCTGACTTCATTTGGAGATTGACTCCAGGCGCAGAAAGTTTGACTCGCTGTGTATGTGTGCGAGTATCGGCAGCTAAGAGGATTTTCCACGCCGCAGATTGAACAGGGAAACGCAGATAAAGCGTGGAATTATGCGCGACAGTGCGGGCCTGATAGCGAGAGAGTGAGAGAGTGAGAGAGTGAGAGAAAAGGAGCGGCGCGCGTTTGGATAGATTTCCCTTTTCCTCGACCCCTCAAGCCCATCAAGATCTCCGAGACAAAACGATTTGTATCTATTAAGCGCCATATAGATGGAGGGGAAGCGTATACTCTTTACAAGATTTTTTTCTTTCTCCCCGAGCACACGCGAGGTTCCTCCTCCCCGTTAATATACTCTGCGAGAGACGAAGAGCTGTCAGTCAGAACGATCAATCAAAGGTCATTCGATTATACAAGCAAAAGTCTGGTTGGCAGGTCAAGGATACTTAGCGCTAATTGAATCGAGTTATACTAGTAAGTAGCGAACACCTTGCGTCGCGCGTTCGCGGCGCCTTATCGGCGGGGGATGATTTTTGCTTGGTCGTCGCCGCGGCGCAAAAGAGATTCTCGGGGACGTCAGGCGAGCACTCGTAAAGTAGCGAACTAGCTGGCGGCGAGATAAGCCCACTTTATATGCACGCTGCGCGGAATCTGCCTCCATCTTTCCGCGTCGACGGTATTACGTGTCAGGCTTTGCCGACGAAGCTCCACCCGCCACCGCCGCCACCGCGTCTCCGCAGAATCGCTCGCTCTCTCTCTCTCTCTGTCTCTCTCTCTCTCTCTCTCTCTGTCTATCTCACCGTTGCTGCTGCTGCTGCCTGCAACGCGCAGCTACTCTCGCACGTCCGCGAGTTCGCGGCTCTTCTATAATAGCAACACCACCCTCGTGCTGCTTCTCCCTCTCGCTCTCTCATTGCGCCCGCTCGCTTATTTGCATGCTTCTGCGGTTATGCTGTTTTGTTGTTCTTGCCACTTGCTTTGTTATCGGCAGCGCGTTATCGCTCGCTCTGATTATTCTTGCGCGACAGCGAGTTGCCTTCATTAATTGCGTCAGCGCTTGAGTGTATGTGCGTCCTCGCTAGCTGCTATATAGAAGTGTGTATATATACTCGTTTCCTGGATTTCAATTATCGCATAGGCTACTTAAAAGTTTACTTCTGCAAGCAGATACTTCCGTAAGACCGCATGACGAAACGTCAATTTGTCAATCGTGAGTGCAGTTTGACAAAGACGATGAGGCAAATAATTTCGCTAGGCTTTCTACTGACGCATTCGAAAGTAGCCGACCCTATTATAGGGAGCGAGAGTGGCGAAACAAGGCCTGATTTGCAAAGTCGCTCTCTATTAATTGCATGCCAGCCAGCAACTGTATACAGCGCGAGGATCTCGCGAGTTCAATTTGTAAAGCAGCAGGCTTATTTGGCGAGAGAGTAAGGAGAGAGCTTCTAAAGCTGGCGGGCGGAGCGCGCAGCTACTCGACGGAGTGCAGTCCTTAAAGCAAACGCCATGCAAATTATCCGGCTCATTTCCTATTCGAAGCTCGTTATTCAGACTCTGGCGGCACAGGCCAGTCGCCGCGAAAAGTTGAAGCTCGACACGCGACAACCGCGACATATCTAATGGACTTCTACTGCAGCCTCATATCTCAACTTTCCCTTCACTGCTAGCTATGCATCTTCTTCGTCCCTCACTCGCCCCTCACCACTCCTCTCTTTTTTTAAATTTTTTTTTATGCGCCAAAAAACTTTTTGAATGTAGAATGCCGCGTGCGATTGTATAATCGTGAGGGGTCGAGGTAAGCTCAAATGAGGAGAAATTTTCATTTTAAAAACTTGATTGAAGTAACGTAAGCACGTAAGATAGATTATGGCACAGTAGTTTTATTTTATGCGCAAAAAGTCATCGGAGCAAGACACGAAAGTGGCGATACAGCGAGCTTTACAGCGAGTTTTATTTTGAAATTTATGGAAGGCAGAAAAAAAAACAGAGCCGGCATCAGCGAGAGCAGCTTAGCAACCGCTACAGCGCAACGAATAAATTGTATCATTCGCAGCGTGCATCCCCATAACGTCGGCTCAAAGTATTTCGCGCGGGGTGTATTCAAATTGATGCTTTGGCCGTATCTTCCGAGAGCGAGCGAGACTAGTAGCCGAGACAGCGCGAGCGCGGCGCCGACGCGAGTCAGAATGGAGCCCGCGGCGAAATAGCGTCAGATGCTCGCTCGCGAGTTTCCGCGGTCATATTTTCCGTCGTTCAGTAATGGCTGTGGAATCAGAATCGGCTCGCTCTAATCCGGTTAGCCGATAGTGGCGCGTCGAAATATCACGATATACACTATACTCGATCGCTTGTTGGTAAACTACGGCTCATTGTCGAGAGAGCGAGTGAGAGAGAGAGAGAGAGAGCGAGTGAGAGAGAGAGAGAGAGAGAGGGAGACTAATGGTGCAAGCTCGCTAGCTCGCTCGCTCGTTCGCACCCAAATTAACGTTTGATGTTCGCCCGAGAGCAAACTTGTCTGCGATCAGCTCTGCTTAATCTCCCTATCAGACACACCGACACGAGTTTGAACCACTTTCAAAGTCGCACTTTTTTAATATTCAGTTGTTGAGTGATTTTAATAAGCTTGCACTTTTGCATAATGCAAGAAGATAAAAGGCCCTGAGCTTGCGTGCGAGTGGAAACAATCTAGGTGGATAAGTAAGTGTACTTAAATTCAGCTGGCAAGACAGACTAATTGAATTTAATTAAACGTGGACAAGAGCGTGGGGGAGTGTGAGGCAGGCGGGCAGGCAGGCAGGCAGCATTCGCAGGTGCGACGGCTGCGGATACGAGAGTCGAGCGAGCGCGAGGCGCGCATAATGGAACGGGGATGAAGAACGTGTAACTTAAAGCAAACCACATGTTGCCTGGCGCGCCCCTCCACCTCTCCCTCAGTCTCTGTCTCTACGCAACTCCATTCCCTTCCTCGTCCTCGTCCTCATCCTCGTCCTCGTCCTCGTCGGAGCCACTTACAACGCCTACCTCTCATCCCTCCCTTTGCCTTCCTCCTCCTCACTCCCATTTCTTTTTGCATCGCTCTTTGTTTAGAGCCACGCACTTTTCTTATTGGCGCTTAAGCTTCGCGTAAAGCAGCAATCGAGATGAGAACCGCTTTTGCACCTGCCCGCCGCCTGGATTATCCCCCTTGATGTACTTTGCCTTAAGCTTGGTCGCGCTGTCACGCCGAAGCTCGGCGCTCTCTCGCTCGGGAATATACGATGAGATTGAGCGTGAGCTTTTTTATCCGTCGACTATAAAATCTCAATAACTCTATGTACTTTTCCTCTTGTTTTACGAACTTGCTTACTCGTATAATTCGCCAGCTCGCAAATGAATCCGAATGAGCTTCTTATATATAAGTAGCAAAGTGTATCTGTACGCGCCTTTGATGCATGGAAATTCGCTTGTTTAAGATAGTTTAAATGCATGAAACGCTGGAGATTTGTATTTCTTATACTGCGGAGACTTTCTTTTCTAATAGCGGCTTGCTCTACTTCTTTTTTTTTCTTTTTATAATCACCAAAAATAAAGATCTTTTGGCCATAAAAATTCAAATTGTTCGTAGAGTCGCAAATGCTAGTCTTTAAAAAAAAGAGAAAGAGAGAGAGAGAGAGAAAAGCTCTAAATAGTCTTGGGATTGCTTATCATTAGGGCAAAAACGAGCACGGCCGCACGTATTTATTCAGGTTGAATTTGCTTATCTTCGCATTAAGTGGCGCACTTAGTCTAACTAGAGTATCGTTTATCCACATCCGCGTACGCGGAGACCCCCGCATACCCACTTGGCGCCATTGAAATCTTAAGGAGTCTGAGCGAACGCCTCGCGTGTTTCAAGCACATAATGTTGCTTATGCGAGCGCGAGCGTTTGCCTTACTGCTGGTTCGCATGATCACGCCCGCGCGCAACCACGCAACGAATTCACTCACTCGCGGTGCCACCCTTTTACGCACGGCTTACACGTGCGCCGCCCAACTATTTATACTCGCTGTTCAACGTTTTTTTCTCTCTCAATCTATGGACTTTGTACTTTGAAATTGACTATCGATCGAACTCTTACACAACTCATTTTCTGCACACGCGTTTTTCTAATTCCCTGTAGTAATTGGCGAAAATTCTCAGGATAAATAATTACGTATAATCTGGCATACTTTCCTTAATTCTAGCTCCAAATATGAAAATACATTAGTGGAATAGCTCATAAGAAGCGTCCTTTGTATTCATCACATCTGGAAATTGTGTTTGCAGAGCTGAAAGCACGACTTTATTTAATAAATTCTAATTTGCGCTCCAGTAAACTCAATGTCTCTTGGCTTTTTTCGCGAAAAAATGGGCCAGCTGGTTCTTCTGTCTCTGATAAAGCTTAAAAAGCTCAATTTCAGCGAATGGCTTGTAAAAGGGACTTCACAGAGGCTTTACGGAAAGACGAAAAGCATCAAGATCGTTCTAATGTAACGTCGACAAGAGAATGGTAGACAAAAGAAAAGCACGAAAATTGTCAAGAAAGACGCGGAGGAAAGAACTTACAGCAAAGAACAGGGGTAATGAAATTTTCACGAAGTAACGCAATTACCGTCTCAAAGGAGCTGTGGAATCAATATTTAACGAGTCTACAAATCAGTAGCACTGACTTTAATATATTATGTAACACTAGCATAATAAACGAATACTTCAGTTTAAGGACGTTCTCTTGGAAAAAGTGAGGTTAGAAAGTTTATTTTCATCAATTTTATTATATCATTTAACACTATTTTCCCATTAAAAACCGTTCGAAGATGACACATAGTCGTTAGAATATGATTGAAACGCATGAAAATAGTGGGAAAACTAATAAAATCATAGTGTGTCATAAACTTTTGTGCAGACTGTAACACTATATAGATATACTATTAGCATGGCTAGAAAAATTATAATAGCTGTAACTTTGAAATGAATCCCGGTACCCATTTTTTTATTATATCATTTCATTCCATATGATCTCTAGAATAATAGGGTAAGTGCACCAGTTACAGACCACCCCCCTGTTACCGACCACTTCTATTTGAACGTTTATTAAATGAATTTCGGTAATAAAAGCAAAATAATTAGTTCTATGTTACTCTATTGAACCTATCTGACCTATTAAAACTTGTTTCGTTGCATAAAAATATCGAATTCATTTATTGAACAATGGTATAAAAGTGGTCGGGTACTAGCGCATTTAACTTTTTGATTAAGGCCAGTTACCGACCACTAAACTAACGCGAATAAAGGAACTTTCTTTTCGCTTATTCAATGATATGATTATTTTACATTGTGCTACAGTATAAATTGAAGACATTTTGATGTTACTTTTATTTTTTGTAGCTTTCCAAAATTATATACAGCTTAAATGGCCGGTAACTGGAGCATTGATTGCTTAAGGTGACGGTAATCGGTGCACTTACCCTATATTAGTTTCTCGAAAAAAGAAAATTGAGTCTACAACCAAACGAAAATTAACTAACCCTATTTGACACATGTTAAAAAGGTAAACTTTGAAGATGAATATCTCGATTTTGAATACCGGTACATAGTAATTTTTTTTCCGCTGTATAGATAATAAAAAAAGGAACTTATTTTCAAAGTTTGAAAAAAATCTAAAGAAAAGTGATTTTCAAGAGAACGTCCATAAGAGTGTCAGAAATGTCAAAGTGATCATTAATGTTGGAAGTTATCGTTTGATCAAATCAATTTAATTATACATGGGAACCAGATGTTTATAGTATCATTCAAAAAATTACTTTATAAGGATTGATAATTCATCATTTTTTATTTACAGCTCAAAAGAGAAATCAACGAGTATAAATTTTCAACCGCATCGTGGCACAGAGCTTGAAGCTATTCAAAAGACTAAATTCAAGAAACCTACTTGAAAAGCTTCCACGTAAGTATATTATGCTCATCTATTTCGTTTGAACATAATTGCGAGGACTAAACCATGCATAATTATTATTTCGGTTTATTTTATGCCTGTTTCTCTAGTAAATAACTTACTTTATCGTGATAATTTCAAACAGTATCTAGAAGTAAATTATGTTTATTATGAAAACGCAGCTCTATGCATCAGAAAAACTGTTGCTTACGAATATAAATGAAGCGTGTTGTTTAACTTTACAAATTTAATTTTCATCAATTAAACGCTCGAGTTGAAAACAACAGATTTATATTTAAGCGGTTGAGATTCAGATCAAAGCTTTGATCAATTCTAAGAGGGGCGCTAAAATTGGTGGAAGTACAGGATTACGAGCTTACCCGCTTACATTGCGGTTGCCTAATTCGCGCGTTGCACACACTTGCAAATTCTACCGTGAAAGCACTATTTCTTGATGCAAGCTAAACTTCAGTAAGTAGTTTGGTTTATTTTATAATCAAATTATTGCATTGGAGTAGAATATGTAATCCTCGAAATTGAAAAAAAAGGAATATATTTTTCATTAAAAATGTTGTACTAACAAATGAAATGAGATATGCAAAGAAACGTATAACTTTGAGTCGCATAGGGAGGACTCTGCACGGCACATTTATGCGAGAATAAGGGAGGGCACGAGTGAAAGGGGCTAGAAAAACGAAGAGGTCCCCGGAGGAGTGAAGGGTTAAAATATCCGAGACCAACGAATATAAAGGCGTCTTGCTGAGACGTTGTCACATCGTTGGATTAGAACCCGAACGACTACAATCGTCGTACCTCTATCTTGCTTTTCCTTATTTGCTGACTTTCTTGTTAACTCATATCTCTTTTAGTACATCGCTACCAGTATATCCGCCACTTAGATCTTCCTTCCTCTGTTTTAGCATCCAGAATGAATAAGTTTCTTGTTAGGGGCTTTGTTATACTTGCTATCAAAACGGGACAGCACTTTCGCAAAATGTATTCGCATAATACATAGCCTATATGATAGAAAAAAAGTCGATTGAATTGTGATTCATAGCTGAATACAAATATCGTCCATGATTATTGTTGACATAAAAACATGTTATCAAATCAAACAAATTTTATTATTTTATTTATAACAATTACCGATAACACGTCCAGAAATTGGAATTTTGTTTCTTTCATGTAACGAAACGTATCTTACTTGACAGAGTAAAGTGCTGTGAATAAATTTTGAAAAACTTAACCATAGAAATTGAAAAAAAAAGATACATGTGTATAGAATTTGGTCGATGTCGGGGCTCTCCAATCACTGACACTAACTGTGTGCTTTTTCCTTTTTCGCGACTCGTCTCTGAGCCCCATTAGAACATATCAAACACATGTATGGTTGACAAGACACAGACGTGATCTCTGTCTTTACCTAATTCCTTTGAAACTCGATCCTTAACACTTGACCCTCTTAGAGTGTCTTAACACTCTACCATAGTAAATGAAATTAATTTTTATCCTTTATTTAAGGAAGAACAAATAATAATAATAGTAATAATAATATATACATCTACGTTTATATTTATATATATTTGTAACAAAATCAGGAAGGAATAAGATTTGAACTTCTGGTCACTTTACAGGAATAGCTCACTATTAAAACTGTTATAAAAATCTCTTCGCTTCAACCCATCAGTTATTCAATTATCAAATGATTAAATTGTGGGAAGCTCTATAATACTATTATCAGAAAAATATAACAATCAAATATTTACTTTGTATTCTATAATTTACCATTAAATTTTTTTTAATTTGATGCGCATTTTTCAATATAAATAAATTCAGCAATCCGTCAATAAAAGATTTCTAAAATAATTAACTCATAAAAAAAAGCAATCTACGGAAATATGATTATTATGATTTTGTAAGAAACAGAAATAACGATTTCATCTATTCGATGGAGATCTATTCAGTTATCATAATGACAAAATTCCATTACTATTCTTCTTTCAATTAATTTTCTACATCAATCATGTTTCTCTCTTTCACACGAAAGAAATTGGAAAACGGGAGAATAATAATGGGTCGAAGCCACGGGCTCCAAGTGCTTTGTATGTAAATGAAAAACATTTAACGTTCCTCGGTGGTTATTTAGAAGCAAATATGCAGGACCTTACTTCTTCAGCCCCTAATTCTTTTCTTTCTCTTTTTTCTGCTCGCTCTCGCGTCGACAGCCGCGCAAAAGCACATAGCCATACCATCCGCGCGCCCAAGAAAAGAAATTCCTAATTCTACGAGGCTCTTTTTCTGCTTTCTATCTCTTTCTTTTCTACTCGCAAGTCTCCATTCTTTCTCTTTATACTCCGTGATGCAAGGAGGTGGATCGTGGTAACTGAGCAATGAAAACGAGAAATTTACCGCATTTTCGTCGAGAATTTTCATTTGCCGTCGTTGCGCTGTTTTATGTCTCACTTAAAAACGTATAATTTTCTCTTATACTTCTTTTCATTTTTCCTCCCGACGATTTGTGTTGTTTTAAATTCTCGGCCGATATTTTCTTCGCTGTTAATACTGCAATACATAGATTTTATTTTCGAAACTTCTCTTCTTTTTTTATGATTTGCACATTTAAACGAACTTCTAAATTAAATTATTTTAATCTCGATCCATCGCATATCTTAACGTCCTGTTATAGGTTTAAGTACACGCACACACACAACGGATGTGATTTTCCTACTTGATGGCTCCGGCCGATTTCTCTCTTCGTTTTCTTTCCGAGGAAAAAGCTAGAAAGAGAAAGAGAGAAAGGGAGGAAGGAGGAGAATGAGTGTCAGGTGGATGTATACGCGTAGGAGTGAGTCGGCCAGTGCCGCGGCGCGACGCGCGGACTTTAATCGAAACCGAGCGTAAGTGCAAAGCCCTGTTCGGTGGAACTGAATGCGAAAGGTTACTTTCCGCACCCGATGACCGAGCTCGGGCTCGGACGCGTCGATGACCGCTTAGCGCAGCCAGGGCTCTCTCTCACTCGTATTTCGAGACGCCAGCCGACGACGCTATAAACCGACTAACTTGATTTCCATCGATTTATCCCAACTCCTTATGCTTAGCTTGGGTTCGTGCGCGCGTGTAATCGACGTTGAGGCCGTTCCAGGGGCCGTTTTTACAGGCATATTCGACTTCCAACATCTCACGAAGTAAATAATCGTGGATAATAACTTTAATAAAAAAAAAAGTTTAGTAATACACCGCTAGAATTAATTAAGTACATTTTAATGAAAATTGCGAGTTTGAAGGAAAAACTGCGTACGTATTAAGAGAAAGTTTGCGAGAGGTTACAAGATTGGTTAGATGAAGTAACGGGATTCCCGGGGAATATAATTAAATTCGTTGATTCGTCGGCGAATCGTCGTCGTTTCTCCAGCTAATTAATAAAAGTAATCGAATGAAGGGTGGAGCGGCGAGAATCGAAGGCGAAGGCGCGCGCGTAGGAAGACGAGAGTATAGAAGAGTCGAATGGCTGCAGGTGAGCAGCTGCTCTGAGTGGATTAAACTGAGATAATCAAGGCAAATTGATAATCCTACTTTGGCGAAGAAGCCACCGGGGCGGCGGAACGAGAGAGAGAGAGAGAGAGAGAGAGAGAGAGAGAGAGAGAGAGAGAGTGAGTACGCGTTTCTCGGCAATAGCCATCCTCTCCCCAACATATAGCGTACACATCCAAAGATTCTCCCTCTCTTTCTTCTGTATCTGCTTTTCCGCGCTCCTTTCGTCTCATTCGCGCGCCGTTATACCTACACCACGAGAGATATACCAAATCAGCAAGGAAGCTTTTCGAGCGACTTTCTCCGCGCGAGTTTAGTGCACATGCAAAACTTTCGGCGCGTTATTTTCCGTTGACTCGACTCTACTTCCATTCTTCTCCCACGAGAGCCATCTCTCAAGCTACGATATTTGATTTGCGCGAAACAACAAGCTCGAAAATAGCGCCAGCGAAAACGGCCAGTTCAGCGGTGTACACTCGAGAGCGGACGCCGTTAATGCAATTAAAAGACTAAATTGAATGGGATGCAGTTATAATGACGACGGCGTGATCGATCGCTTCAGCCTATATACAACGCAAATAGCGGTGTATGCGTGGGAGTATTTAGCGGCGTTGAATATGAGATAATTGGTCTGAAATTCATCCAGCAGACTGCAGGCGCGGAGCCGCCGATGAAACAGGCGTAATTAAAGCTACGGGCGGCGCGCACAAGCTCTTGGAATTAGAGTAAACAATTAGCGGCTATTGTCAGGAGAGAGACAGAGACAGAAGTGGAGGGAAGTAAAAGAGAGCGACTACTGCAGCAGCAGTATAGTAGTAACAGGGACGGAAGCTTTCGGAAAGGGGAGTTTATCTATCGTCTCGGCGACGTTTGCGCGCGGAGCCTCGAAAACCATGAGATAAAATTACGAGGCGCTGGCCGCGCCTTGTTCGCTTATTTTTGTCGGCCGCGGTCGACACACCTATTACAGAGCTAGTGTATAGGACGTAAGGTGCGCGTAATAAATGCTATACCGCTGTCTGTTGGAAAAGTGCGCTAGTCAGTATGTGTGTGAGTCACGCCGTGAATTCGAAGCATAAAGGCTTTTTGTTCCCCCCAGCATGCTGATGCTGCTGCCGCTACTGCTAAGACACTTTCTTTATTTGCTTTTACATGCTCGCGCTACATATATACTATATACATGTATATTTTTACTAGCGGAGGCAGCTGAGTAACTGATGCGAAAACGCCGCTCGGGTCATTAATTACGGCTACAAATGGATTTCGGAGTTGCGATCATTCCTTGCTGCTCCCTTCTATGCTCTGCCTTCTTATTGCCGTCGTCGTCGGACTGGATTAAAATACAGCTCTAACGCAGTTTTGTCGGGTTCATCAACAGCAAATATGCAAAGAAGAATGATGTCACGATCGAACCTTTGCGGATAATAACTAATCTGCCGTATTTCGTATCGGAATTGCTGAATATTGCTTCGGAGGAAAGTATTTGGATGAAATAAATTACCAGGGCGTGTAACGCAATAAAGCGCAATTATTGAGATTTTGAAAAAGTATATAGGAAAGGAAAGTGAGGATCGACTGTTTGGGCAGAGGTATAAGCAGCGAAAGAAAGACGGATAGAGAGCTCAATGGTATATAACGATTAGTTAATCAAGGCATCGCGTCTATTAGGAAGGAGCGGCTGTGTGAATAAGGTGCGCTCGGGGGGCGCTGATTGGTGTTCACCACGGGGAAGTGAGGTAATCGCATTTCTTTCGCCGGAATACTAATGCTCACTCGCTCTCTTTCGCAAGCTCTTCGGCTCGGCAGCGTTTTCGCGCCCCGCGGCGAGCTAAATTAGATGAGCCGGCCAAGCGACAGAGAGGGGCAAGGGGGGGGGGGGGAGACAAGACTACACTGACTAACGTTGGCTGCTGCGAAAGATAGGGTTAGCGACTGATAACAAAATAAAATAAAACGAAAACGAGAGAGTATATCGCTCACGCGCTCGCGCGACTCCAAAAGGAGAAGTAACGCGCGTCGCTCGCCAAAAGGAGAACGAATAGCTCGTACACCAGGCGGCACACAACTACTAGGAGAAATAAGCTAGACAAATAGACGAACTGTCACGAGACTGTCGCGACGAACCAAGATTTGCTTTGGTCAATTTATCTGTCAAATTTTCAAGCTATGCTGTACTCGAATTGTAAATATAAGACATCTGGCTTCGACCGCAGAATACGACCATGATTGTCAATCTATTTTGCAATGATCGTTTATTGATTCTATACCGTAGTCTAATGCTTTTGTAATGCAAATATTTTTTTTTTATTATTAATTTAAAGAAAATTAACGGGTCAAGCCCATTTACATAGTAAATTATAATTTGTTCTATCGCCAGAGAGCGACGAGAGG
>JAWWMK010000008.1:3148871-3161984 GCA_035047105.1 Galeopsomyia nigrocyanea
AACGATAGTGCGAGACATTCATCTGCGCGCGTAGCGCGCTCTAAAGTTCCTAGTAAAATAAAATCTTGACAATATGGATGCGCTCTAATTCAGTCTTGAATCTTGAAATCTCTTAAACATGGTGGCGCCCTAAGCGGCAGCTCTCTTTGTAGTATTAATTTTGGAACTAAATCGTAAATTGTAACAGCCATTGATGCGTGTACTAATCATAACATTCCAATAGTAATTTCTAAAATCTTCCAATAACAAAATTGATCGATAACTGTCGTCTACTTGCTAATTTACATTTTTTTAATATGTCGAAACTCAGAAAGTGTCATTGTTGAATCACGCGACTTGTGATATAAAATATGTATAGTTCGCTATTGATATTATAGAGTTCAATCGAATATAATCAATTGTTCAAAAAACCGTACCTAGTGAAATTCTCATCAAGTATTATTATTTTGTTTTCAATGATAGAAAAACATCTTAAAAAACATTATGTCCGACGCTTTTATTAGATGTTAGGACTATTTTTAACTTCCACGTGCGGTCGTTTACTGCGACGCACTTTTCAGAATATTTTTGGCGCTAGCAAAAAAACATGTAAATATAATTAAAGTTCACAAAAAATATAACTATCATGAAAAAAAAAGGAAACGTCGAATTTTGAAACACTTAGGATAATGTGCTAATAAAAGGGTTAATCCTCGTTTGTTTAATTAGAAAGAGAGTAAGAAAGAGGCTCAGTGAGTAGATAACGGCAAAGATATTTACGCCGTTCAAATAAACGCAATCAACTAATACTTACTCCACTTCACAGCCACGGCAGTCGTCTGTCAGTACAAGGCGCGCAATCTCGCGAATAAAGACGTTGAGCCGCAGAGCAACGAAACTCATGCACGAACAAAACACTTTTCAATCAATGTGCTTTTAACTGTCTTTTATTGTGTTAATTTCATGGAAGCCCTTTCTTCAATCGGCAAGTGAACAAGTCGAAGTCGTAGTTTGAATGCGAGTGTCAATTCTTTTATTGCCAATATTAATAGAATGTTTTTATTTAGCGAATATTACAATAGCAGTCGAATCTTAAGTACGAAAAATTAATAGGAAATGCAACAATAATCTCATGTTCTAAAATTCTTTCAGACGTAAGTAGCTGTTAAAACTGCGATGCATCTCACACGAACTGCTCAGTATGCTTTAAGATTGTCGCTCTCACAGGTAAGAAATTTAAGTGATTGTAAAGCAATTCATGCTTTGACATTATTCTATGAGTCATTTAACTTCATTCAAGAAAAAGAATTCAAAATGATTCTTTGAAGAGTAAATTTATTCGTTTTTTTGCATAACATTGAAATATAAAAAAATGAATAGCACTGGCTAAAATTGTATATATAATCTATTAAAATACGAATATTTTTGAAAAATTGATATAATCTATTTCGAAGTCTCTATATGATGTTTTTTTTTACATATTACTAACATATAGTTTTAATTGAACAACATCTAACGATAAATTGAAATAATTCAACAGCCCGCGGGGTTCGCTGCTGTCTATCGAAGAAACAGTGTTGATCGTGGCACAGCCTCGGCCTTTGTTCTAGCAACAGCGGGTCTATCTTTGAGTATGTTTTCGCTAGTTCAAATGCAGTCCTCCGCAGCATCTCACAATCGTCTTCGCCGACTCCAATAGACAAGTGATTGGTTGTTTTTATTGATTGCAACGACCAGAAACAAATGCCTGACGCACGACGCAAACTTTGCTCTCGAGGCTTCAACGTAAACCAAGTACACACGATAGGAGAAGAGATTTATCACTGCACGTGATTTCCAAAGCCAAGGATTCAACCAGCCAAACAAGAAGAAACTCGCGGTTTTCACAATAATATCATTTTGATCCGTAACTACTGACATCACCCCAGTATCAGCTTAATGTATACTGCGTAGATGACATTTTTATCGGATTCCCTCTGAAGCAGTTCTTGCGTTTAATTTGCTAATTCGATCAATTGCCATGCACAAGATTCGTAGTACCGATAACTTTAGTTACATAGAATGCAGCACGTGGTTTAGAACAAACAAGGCTATTTGTAATTCTGTATTAGATAGGAATTTTCCAATTATTCTTTGAAAATTTTAAAATCACAAAAAAATGTTCATTCAAATATTTATTTTATGTCTCATTTAAGTTCCTTGTAACAACGGAAATCACTGTATTGTCATACTTAATGCAACGTCCAATTCCTCCGAGTATTAATTACAAAATTGCAAATTACGGCAAATTAATTTAGGAAAAATACTATGATGTTGGCGATACGTAACGATGAAGAAGAATAATGCAAATTGTACGAAATTATATTCCTTGACAAATGTGCTGCATGATTGTTTCTAGCCTATTATTTTATTCCACGTATTCGAGTCCAGTTTTTAAATTTTATTCATAAACATTTTCGGTACCGATCAGTGGATACGAATAAATATTTGAAGGTGCCAAAGATGCCGATTGAACTACACAAAAATTGTAACGCATTATGTTCTAGAACTTTCAAATTATTGATGACGCATACTTATTTCAAATAAAATGAAATGTGTAATGAATAAAGTAGTTTTCTATTTTCCATGTTCATTCAATATCCTATTGATTAAGCTAACCTTTGTTGTACGGTGATTATTCTATGGTGGCGCGGAGTTGACCGTCAGTTTAAAGGGCCAGCCAGAATTAAACAGTGAAAATTAAATGTTTTCTTTATTAAAGTGAAGAAATAGCTTTGAAAGATATAATATCCTCGTGAAATTTTTTAATTTTAAATGATTAGGAATAAGCTTCAATTTTTTATTCTTACAAGTCTCAGAAAATCAATTTTATACATCTCACTAATATGACTGTTTTTAAAAATTAGGACCGTGCACTACTTTTTTTTGTAATTATGACTAATAAGGCCGATTGATTCTTTCGGATTTCCATGTTGACGAAAAATATCAAAATTATTCCATTCATTTCAAACTTTCAAAGTTTTTGTGGATATGTGTTTTTTGATATTGAATAGAAATTTACATTTCCATCCATAGTGAGCTGTATTTAAAATTGTAAAATTGTGTTGTTCATTGTATTCTCACGAGATATTTGTCGAATGAATAAAGATTTTTCCTGATGATATGACAATTCTGTAAAACTTATAGGTTCAATAACTATTTTGATAGAAAAATAATATAATTAACTAAACAATAAAAGTCAATCGAGTAAAAATAAATATAACGGGATAGGGAAATATAGAAAAAAATTATAGCTGTTTTATCGTCGACTTAGCTTATACATTTATTTATAACTATGATACAGTCTCACACACAAGATTCGCAAACTGTAATGTCTGTTCAGTTGGTCTCGCATATTCAAAAATCACTCTACTGTTTTCGCAAGATGTACTTCTTCACAAAAATGAATTGTAGAATCATACCGCCACCGACGAGCTGCTCGATTCATAATGTTAATAAAAACCTTGATCTTAGTTGCTGCTTAAACCAATAGTTGGAGTTGTTTAGTTACAGAAAGAAGATTCTTGCATCGATAGGACAAATTGAAGTTGGAGAAAAAGGTAGCTGATGAGAATGCCCGTAAAAAATCTAAGATACGCGTAGCAATTATTTTATTTTATAAATATACAAAGCTTTGGTTGGTTTCATTCACAGAACTTTGGTAAGGTGTATATATAAATATTCCGGTTGTGATCTGCTGAGTAGATCCGTTGGCTCGATATTATAACCGCGACTTTATTTGCATTCTCTAAGTTGAATGTATGCACGTACGTTCGCTTGGTCGAATTATATTATAATCAAAAGTCCAAACTTTGCATAGCTAATTAGTCTGTGTTTTGAGAATAACGCGGAGAAATTTATTACAATTAGTATTACAACATGTGTTTTCATAACAATGTGGTAAAGCAAATTTGAAACTTTACCATCGATTAAGAATTAAAAGTTTAAACGACCATCAGAATAATGGCAGTTAGATCAATCATTTGGTTGGCACTTGACCGCACCGGATGTAATGACAGTCAACTCGGAGGTGAACTTTAGCCAGTTCTCTTGGCAGAGCTTTACGTCAATTCCTTGTTGGGGCAACTATCATACCATCCAGTATTATCGATTGTCCAATTTTTGCTTGCAATTTAAACATTTCAGACTCTACATTTTGTGTGTACGAGCCAATGCAGTGGTAAAATTTCCGACTGAAAGAACACATCAAGTACCATTCAAGAGCGCGATTCGGAGGAGAGGGGGAGGGGCTTGTTATATATACATAAAATTGGAAAATAGAGTACAAGTTAGTGATAGTAGTGAACGATTGATATTTGATTCCGTGGAATCGAGCTGCCCGACGATTTCGGGATGGGTTTTCACGAGCTTTACAGTTTCAATGTGCTAGCGTCGGTTATCAATAATTTGTTTGTAGCTAACTTGCATCCGCGTTATCGTTTCTATCAAACAAAATTTGATATAAAGTCCGCAAAACCAAAGAGACACAATTTTTGGCGATACGTTATAATGGCGATGTCCGAAAATACTCCGTATAAAATCTTGAATGTCAAGAAGACTCTGCTCACATTTTATTCTCGTGCAAGCCCAGCCCGCAGCTTAATCTAAAAAAGTATTCTAAAATCTACAAAAAAAAAGTTGAAAAAGCAATTGACAAAAGAAACGTCCGCTACACACGTAAATGACATGACGGACTTCTAGTATCTCTTAGTACAAAGGTCATCAACGTACTCGCTGTCGTACTCTTCTTTCTTTTTCATTTTTATTAATATCACCTTTCACCTCTCTCGCCCAATGTGCTGTACAATCTTGACTTAATGAGAAATGAACGAAACTCGAGTGAACGCGTAGTATACAATGTACAAAGGGTTTACTGTTTAATTGTTAGTACGAGTGACGTTAATAGAGACTGTTACCTTGAAAAAAGAAAACAATTACTTCGTTTATGGATTCCTCGTCTACAGATATGCTCTAATCATTCAAAGACTCGTTTGAATTGAGATAAAAACGAACAAGAAACATTGCTAATTTCTTTCTTAAAAAACCTCCTCACCACGTTATTTTACACACAACTTTGTCATGCAAGCCTAGCCTCTCATTCATTTCGCATTTCATTGAACGTGTATCTTACTTTCTTCCTCTCTTAACGTATTTTTTTTACTTTTTATTCTTTTTTTTTTCATTTTTTTTATTGTTATCATTATTTTAACATTTCACACAAGTACCTAAAGCACAGCGCAATCGATAATACAGGGAATCACGATATATTTCAGTACGCTATAACAATTCATGAATAATTCTATTCAAATTGCATGATGCGCAAGTCCATAACTTAAACCAACTCAATGTTAATAATTGTTACACAATTTATGCCTGAGCTTATTTACACGTCACTGTTTATAAGTCTTACGTTAAAAAATAAATCATCATTGCATACCTTCCCCTCACGAAGTGTGTTCTCGTATTCTTTCCGGGCGTATTCAAGCTGATTCTATCCCGTCAAATTGATGGCTTTGATAAATAAACGCTCTTTTATGAAAATAAATGGGTAGAGAAAAATTAATTTATGACGCACCATGAAAAAAAGAAATGTCTTTGAAAATAGGGCGAAAATCACAAGTGTGGAAGCCAATCAAATTTTACGTCAATCCTTCTACACATACATATTCTTTTCAAGCGAATTTCCGCGAAATAAAAACTTTAGTTACAAGACATGAAAACTCAACAGCTTGATACGTTGGATGCTTTACAAACTCAGTCAGCATAAAAAGAAGTTTTAAATTGCGCCAACTTTGATCGATTGTATCAAAAAAAGCATTTTATTGCGCACTTTCTACTTTTGTATCTTGAAATAACACCAAATTGTACCGTATAAAATTTTCAGTAAACAAGAAATATCTAACATGTTCTATTGTAATAATTTATATAAAAATGAAATTTTATTTCAAACGTGTAACAAAAAATAAAATTGCCTCTATTTTACGATGATTTTTCAATCATTTTTCTCATGAAACACACCATATCAATCACATCCGAATCGAATTTTCAATGATTAACAGTATTCATTCTCTCAATGTTTAGATCTGGATTTATAAATTTCAATAAAAAAATAAGTATGCACACTATGATATCATAACATAAGAGATGTTTCTAATTTCATTTTCTTCTACTCTTTGTAAAAATACGGTAGTTATTTATTTAGACTGATAGTCCTATTACGTATATTAATTAGAATAGACTCGTGCCGTCACAGTCTTGTTATATCTTAATTTTAATTTTCCTGACAAAAACTTCGTTATTGTACGTACAATTGTGAAATGCGACTCTTGAAAGCTACGAGAACCTTTGATAAGAAAATTTTGGTCCATTTTATTACATCGACGATCGCTGAAATCAACTCTATAAGGACAAAGTCAAACAGTTTTATTGGTTTTTTTGTTCGTTGAACAGGCGCAAACATTTTCAAACGAAGCACTAATGTCTGACAATGACCTGTCTCACGTAATATAATAAAAACTTTTGTGCGTGAATTTCAATACATGATACATAATAAATCTTTCGAGTGTACCTTTGTTGAGCTCAAAATAAACTAAAACCATGCATGCAAGTATCCGCACCTTTCTACTAACACTCGATTTTGTCATGTACACAGTAAAAAAGAGCATTGCAAGAAATGTTTATGTCTATATGTGTATATATGCGTGTATGACCATTCGTTAGGCTATTTATAATGAAATCATAGTCAGTAAGAAAATTTGAAAGTAACTAGGAATGAAGTGCTACGATCTAAAATCACAAGTAAAAGTGCATCGTGTCACGGATCTTGAAACGACTGTTACCCAAGTGAACGCGACATTTTATTATTGTAGGTATTCGATAAATATCATTAATTTAGTCCCTGACACGCTAGATTACGAGGTCGTGAAGCGCGGTTGGACACTGTTTTTCGACAGTTTTTTCAATAATGTAAATAATCTCGTTCCGCATTGCGTCGACATCGATATGCGAGCTAGATGTTCTGCTCGTCGCAAATTCAATGTGCTCCCCGAAAATTCAAGTAAAAAAATCAAATTTTTCCCTTGCTCATGGCAACATGCAAAATAAAATTTAAAGTAAGGCGCCATTGTTCCTAACAGCTGTACATCAGATTTTCCGAAAAAGCAAAAAAGAACAACCGCGCGTGACTTGAGTTGAATTGATCAGTCAACTATCCCTGATGCGCTGCGCTACACATATCAAGAAACAAAGTAACTTCCGAAGAGACGAGTATGTTTGTATCAATGCTGCTTATCGTAAAGTTTTGAAAATACGTTTTCTACGTAAAAACGGAGAGATAAATGAACTCATCTCATAAAATATTTGACTACAGGTAAATTTGTACTAGACACATTTGACGCGGCGCAAATGAGGAGTAACGAGTGAACATTTGAAAAATTACTTGGTTTTTCAACAAAAGATGAATTGGACGCGTCGGTAAGATGAAACATATGACTTGAATATAAGAACTCTCTCTGATCATCAAGTGTTCATACATACGATAGGTATAGAGTAGTTTAGTACAGTATACGCATGTATGTACATATATAGACAGAAGGTATCAGTTGAACTTGCAATACTCCGCTGGCGGCTGTAGCTGAGCGCACGTAGCAAGAAATACATGCTGGGTGCTCGTCGACGATCGTGAGGCTCTGTGTGACGAATTGGCAATATGCGCCGCGTCACTTGTGAAAACAGTTGTCCGTTGTATGAAAAACTAAACGCAGGGCAATGTAGTTGATGGTCCTGGCCTAGTCGTGCTGCACGCCAGGAGCGAGTAGGCTGCGGCAGGCAATAGCGTTCACAAACCGAGTAACACTAGTGTTAGTGTCCTGTCTTCGGCAGACGATCAGTGTTATCGTTAAATGCAGCAGTAAGTAAGGAAGTGGCGATAGACATTAATGTTCCCAGTACCTTGTAACACTGCGACGACGAAGTATCTGTGGGTATGTGGTGGTGGTGGTGGTGGAGAAGGATAGCGAGGCTGCACCGAGTCGGTCGTGGCAGCGAGGCGAGGCGAGGCGAGGCGGGGCGGGGCGGGGCGGGGCGAGAGGGTGCCGCAAGTGGGCGAGGGGCTGCTGACAACGGATGCAGGCGCCGGCCTCGCGCTCGCGGGCGTGCGCGCGGGCGCGCTTGGTCAGTTTGTACAAAGCGGGAGGAAGAGTCGAGAGCTGGCGGCGGCTACGAGCGGGCTCTCTATGACATGGATGAGCAGGGAAGTCGCGGCGAGCCCATCTGCGTGAGTACCCTGTCGAGCCACTGGAGCGGCCCGTTCAGATGGAGCTCGATCCAGCAGGGCGTCGAGGTGACGGTCTGTCGGCGGTACTCGGCGCCCCAGCCCTTGACGAAGCTCATGCGGATGGTGCACATGCGCGTCAGCTGGTAGACCGCCTCGAAGCCCTGCGAGACCGACTGCGAGAGCAGCGCGGCGAACTCCTGGTTGTTGAATATTTTGAGATTGCAGCCTGCGGAGAGAAGAGAAGGATCATCGATGAGCAATGATGGCCGAGAACGAGCGACGTATGTAGACCGTGAGGGTGGTGGTTACCAGGCGGTATTTTGCAGACGGTGGCCGGGTGCCAGCCGTAGCGCTGGTTGCAGTTGGGACTCTGCACGAAGATGCTCGAGTCGGAGAGGCACTCGGCGAAGACCTCGCCGCCGATGTAGTAGAGGCGCACGCCCTTGCCGATGTGGCGACGCGTCTGCTCGACGACCGTGTTGCGGTTGACGTTGGACAGCAGGCCCAGGCAGAAGCGCTCGGAGTTGCTGGGGTCCGTGAAGCCGTCGACGGTGATGCTGGGCTGCGAGGCGTGGAAGGTCTCGCCCACCCTGGTGTTCAGCTCGTAGTAGCTGATCGAGCACCAGAAGGCCGGCTCGCAGTACATCACCGGCTGCGCGTCCACGGGGCTCGGCGACAGCCGCGACAGCGACATGTTGTCGTTGTGGTCCATGTTGTCGCCGTCCTCGCTGATGTAGCCCGGCGGCGGGGTGTCGGCGGGCGGGTCCATCGAGCCCGGGCCCGCGGGGTGCGGCGAGCCCTGCACGCTGCCCAGGCTGCCCACGCTCGCCGGGCTGGTCGCCTGCATGCTCTGCATCGCTTGGTACGCGTTGCTCGACTGCTGCTGCTGCTGCTGCTGCTGCTGCTGCTGATGCTGTGTGTGGTGGTGGTGGTGGTGCTGCTGCTGCTGCTGCTGCTGCTGCTGGTGGTGCTGTTGCGACGGCTGCTGCTGCTGCTGCTGGGCCGAGGAGAGCGTCGCGTGGAAGCTCGCGTTCTCGGGCACGCTCACGCTCAGCTCCTCGAGCGAGGTGTTGTAGCCGAGGGTCGACTCGTCGCCGGAGAGGCTGTGTCGCGGCACCAGGATCGCCGGCAGCGCTGCAACACGTTGGGCCCGCGTCAGTAATAATGGCATGCTTCGACGATCGCTCAATCGATTACTCACCCGGCGACTGGATGCGCTGGTAGTGGTAGGGGTTCACGCAGACTTCGTCGCGCTTCTGGCTGAAGGCGTACTCGCAGTGCTCGATGCCTCGGAGCTCGTGCTGCGACTGCAGGTCCGGCCAGCGCCACAGCCGGCAGTAGACCACGTGGGGCAGCCCCTTGCCTCGCACCACTTGCAACCCGTTGTCGCCCGAGCCCGCTACTCCCAGATTAGGCCTGCAACGCTCATATGCACAACTAAGTCCAAATGTCAAGGATATTGTTGCTGTATCAATTGCAACATTAAATGCTGCTATTGATACGAGGTTAGGCTAAGGACTAAAGTCAATTTTGAAGTATATTAAAATACAATTAAGTATTTATCAGGTCCACTTGGACGTTTCATCTGTTCTTTCCTGACCTCCTCACAAAAGTCATTTGATTCTAAAACTGCTGTACACAAAATACAGGTAAATCATAGTGCGTGTGAAATGTTTCAGACAAACATGCTAGCTTGACGAACATATAGCAAGTAGGGTTTCAGTTGAAAATTCAAAATCATAACAGAAACAACGGCATGTTAATGAGCTGTCTCCCCCGAGGCCTTAAACTCACAGCTGATATTCAAAATTTAAATGAAAATTTGGTTACGCATCTGCCCACTTTCATCTTTGACATTTACTGTAATTTTTATTGAAAACACTACCTACAAGGAGAGTGTCAGGGTATCGACTGTCGTCAATTGAAAAAATCAATCGCAGAAAAGACATGTAAACAGATATTAATTTAAAAAATTTCGATGTTTGGTAATTTTAGATCCATGTTATCTGAGTCAAAAATCATTATTTTTGGTTGTGCGAGGTATCGAATTAAAGCTCTTAATTTCTCCTATCCATATCATTTTCAAAATTATTGTGTATAAATACCAGATCAAGCTATGAGCAAAAGAAGACTCACGACAGCTTTAATTTTAGTGATTTTTCACATTAATTCCCATATTTAAGGATAAAAGCATATGTGATGGATCTGACAGTTTCTTTGTACATTGTGAGCTATCAGAGACTATCCCTCCAAATTTCAAGAAATCGGTGATCCGGTACCCTGACACTCTCCTTGCTACTATGATATTTATAACACTAATTTTTTGTGCTCAATTTTTATTATGTGTGATTATTGTACTGTGATTTCGTTTTATGCTCTGGAGGATGAAGATTACTCGTTCTTTGTTTTTTGTATGAAGAGTAAAACTCTTGTTTTACCGTGTCCATAAGTATAATTGGACTTCTCAACGTATTCCATAAGATGGTAACCACATCATTAACGTTCTCGTCTTTTTGCATCAGCATTTTCAGTTCTTTTCCTATTATTGTCTAATATTTGCCAAACATTTTTTAGTACGTATCAAATGCGTTTGTAGTTCAACAATGAAATAAACATGTCACTTAAAATTATGTAAGTAGTTTCTCTTGAGTTTACAATGCTTTTCGAACATAAATCCGGCCCAAGTAGTGTAGTACTTACAAGGAGAGTGTCACATTTGCGGGTCACCGATTCGCCTGTAACTTTGGGATCTCTTTTCATACGTAAAAATATGTAAAAAGCCGCGTCCATTCATCCTAACTCTCGATATTTCTATAGTTATAGGCTATTTCCATCAAATCTGTGAAAATATATGTCTCTCTTGGAATGGATAGTTTGTAATCTAAGCATTACAGCGTTATTATGATACCACCAAATGAAAGTTGAGTTCAAACCCTTTCAAAGAAAAAAAAAATTTGGCAAAAAAGATGAAACCGTTCCAAAGTTACAGCGTTTTCAAATTAGTATATGAAATTTTCAATAAAATGCTTTGTTTCGGAAAAGTGGCTAATTAGCTTATGAAGTTTTAATGTCATGTAACTTTGGAACGGTTTCATCTTTTTTGCCAAATTTTTTTTTCTTTGAAAGGGTTTAAACTCAGCTTTCATTTGGTGGTATCGGAATAACGCTATAATGCTTAGATTACAAGCTATTTTCATTCCAAGAGAGACATATTTTCACAGATTTAATGAAAATAATCTATAACTATAGAAATATGGAGCGTTAGGATGAATGGACGCGGCTTCTTACATATTTCTACGTATGAAAAGAGATCCCAAAGTTACAAGCGAATCGGTGACCCGCACATGTGACACTCTCCTTGTGAGTCTGTAATTATATTTTTAAGGGATTGGAATTTGTTTATCCAACACTTATTTCACTCAAGTAAACTAAGTATTCGTTACATTGGCAAAAAAGAAGATTTATTATATAAACACTGAATCAGAGCAAGAGACAAGAAAGAGAAAGCGAGAGAGAGAGAGAGAGAGAGAGAGAGAGAGAGAGAGAGTTAGAGAGAGAGAGAGAGGAAGAAAAAGAAGTATATTGCCGGCATATAACACGTGCCTGGCCAATAAAACGAACAAAGCCATAAACATGCGGCTTCGCATGAGGCACTACACATATACACGCGGATAAAAATCTCTCGTCTCTATTCAATTTGCGAAAAGTTGGTAAGTTTGCTCGGATAATAACTCCCCTAGCCCCCTTCCTCATCGAAAGCTCGAACGTACTCCGGGGCTGATGGAATATTTTATCGATCTGCGTGGCGCCCGCCCGCCCGCCGACGGGGACGGCGCGCTGGTCCCCGGGGGCCATTGTTCCGGGGGAAAAAGCCAAGCTCGCGCGCAAACCGAACTGCATTTTTCATTTTCGATTACGCACGCCCGATTTGAATGAGAACGCGGCGCTCGCGTGCCAAGATTATACGCGCGAGCCCACCTATACATGCTCGCGACCTGCACGCAGAAAACGAGAATGAGAGAGAGAGAGAGAGAGAGAGAGAGAGAGAGAGAGAGAAAGAGAAAAAAAGCCAAAAAAAATAGAGAGAAAGCATGCATACATAGTCTACCTCCGCGAAGCGAGGAGCCAGAGTCTGCAGGCCGCCTTGGCCGACCTTCGCGTCAAATCTTAAGTTACAACAAGTGGTCGTTGCAGAAATACCAGCACACGCTATACGCTCCTTTTGTCCCGGCTGCTACTCTTCTCTTCTCTTCTTTTTTCTCTCATCTCGGTTTTTTCCTCTTCATTTCTTGCGACTGGCGCTGAATTCTTCATCTTCTTGCGTTTCCTCCCGCTCTAAAATTAACGCATTCAGGCTAAATGCTTTTTTACTCTTTCGCTTTTCTTTTTGCTCCTCTCTTCATTTCTCTGCTGTAACAACAAATTCATCTTTTATTCTCACAGCATTTTCATCGGAGTGCGAAAATGACATTGTTACTTTTATTTGCTTGAAATGTTAAAATTGTTATCAATGGATCGTTGTCGAACCAGCCGTTAAAAGAGCTTTGAAAATCTATCCGAGTATAGAGCACGAGGTTAAAAAAAGAAAGAAAGAGGAGAATGAAAATATTAACAATGGCGACAAAGAGGAATCGAGCGTGTGCACATCGCACACAGACAGGCGTTCCCATATACAAGCATACATCAGAGCGCAGAGCAGAATTAAGCATGCACGTCACGCAGTGTGGCCAATGAAGCGACAATGCATCCCGCGTAAAAAAAGTCATGATCTCATTGAGATCTCAATGAGATCCGTCTCAATTATGGCACTTTTTGATATG
>JAWWMK010000008.1:3171656-3187668 GCA_035047105.1 Galeopsomyia nigrocyanea
AGCGTAACCCCGAGTTTTTAATTTGCCAAAACCCGAACGAAGTTATGGCAGTTTTTTTTGTGGAATTGGTCATATATGCGTCACGCAGCAAAGAATAGCATTTTTATTTTGTTACATTCATTTCATTCTCGTTATAACGATAAATAAAGTTGCGGCAGCGTTACACAACGCCGCAGAGTGCAAACATAATAAACGCGCATCGTTTGGCTTTCATCGAGTGTAAAATTGGCGAAAGTAAATAAATTATGAGCTACTCGTTGGAGATAAGCTTAATGCAGTCGACGCGCGGTTGCGTAAGTAGTTGATTGGGAATCGAGATCGATGAGTCGAGTAGTAGCAGCAGAGCAGCAGGAAAAGAAAGAGCTCTCAGTGTCTGGTAATGAGAGCGGCGACGTTGTGGCGTGCTTGCGAATGATTGCTAACACGTACATGTGCGTGTATACGTGTGCGAGGCGCATCGATGGGCGCGCAGACGCGAGTATGCGCGCGGCGCGGTCATTAGTCTTTTAGCGATAAAGGCGTCGCGCGGCAAAGAGCCGTATAATTGCTGAAGCTATAGCTCTGCGCGTGTGCGTGGGAGAGAGAGAGAGAGAGAGAGAGAGAGAGAGAGAGAGAGAGAGAGAGAGAGAGAGAGAGAGAGAGAGATAGAAACTCGCTTTTTATCGCCTCGTTTGCACCGCTCGCATACTATCCTATACCGACAGTGCACACACCCACGCGCCTAGGTAGCTCTCCTCTCCGCCTTTTTTTCTCTTTCGTTCTTTGTCTGGCTGCTCTTTTTTTGGTACGCGCGATTCGAGCTTGACAAAGGGTGCTAGGTGAAAAAAAAACACAACAAAACCAGCCTGGGGCTATGCACTAGGCCACAAGGTGTGAACCAGCTGATCCAATTCCAAACGAATGGGCTGACTTGTTGAATCTAAACGAAAAGCAGCTACAAAACTATTTTGCTATCCAACCGATGGCGATGATGAAACCTAAGAGAAGGTTGGTCAAGTGTACGAGCGCTAGGAGCGAAAAGAGAATGACGATGGAATGATTCGCCAAAAGGAGAGAGAGAGAGAGGGAGAGAAAATAGAGTCGTTACGAGACTGCGGAGTAGAGGACAAGAGGGGGATAGAGAGAGAGAGAGAGAGAGAGAGAGAGAGAGAGAGAGAGAGAGGCTGACGAAGAGCCGAGACAGCAGTACAGTACAGCAGGATGGAAAAAGAGAGGCGAGAATCTCTGTCTCTCGCTGCGTGCTCATCTGCAGTTTCGCGCATCACCTATGCAACGGCAGCAGCGGCAGCAGAAGCAGCACTGCCAGCGTGCCAGCGGCATAATGAGAGAGCATTGTTCCGAGAAACTGCAGTCGCGCGTATTGTTGCCATCACTCGCGACTATATAGCATTGCTTGTGCTGCCTGTCAGACCCGCCGCTACCGCACTTATACTGCTTTTTCAAGCTACTCCAAAAGCACGTGTCACGACGTCGATCCAGACAGACGCACATGATCGCCTCGCCATTTTTCTTCTTCTTTCTGCTACACGACAATACAACGCGCTTCGACGCGTCGCGTCCTCCTCTATGACCGACTTTTCCACTGTGTTCCGAAAAGTCAAATAAAAATCCTACTTGAGCTATTCACTACGCTGGGAAGAGGAAAAAAGAGAAGCTGCTGTGTACTTCAACTTCTAACTTTAATCATGAAGATAAAAGTTGCTCCATTTTGCTCGAATACGAGGAAGCAAGGATAACGGCAAAGTTTTTCGCGCTTCGCGGAGCGATCTTGATATTACACATAAAGAACGAAGCTGAAGAATGTGAGGAAAAACGCTGAATTCACGCTTTTTTTCCCTTCGCTTGCAAGAAGCTCGGGCGCAAGAGAGAAATGCTGCTGCTTCAAAAAGGAAACCCTTGTGAATAAACAAGCATTCGCGCGTCCGTATCTTCACACTGGAATACATCAGATTCAAATGTAATTGGCGCTTCGCTCGGGATAGGATATTTGCATCCAGTTATATACGCAGGATTTTCATTTTCGACAAAACAGCAGCTTAATGCACTCGGAAATTGAACTCCTCGTTGGCTGCAATAAACGTTGACTCGTTGACCGAGCAAATGAAACGTGAGTTCCGAAGAACGGAAAATGATTTACCTATATACTATTATGTTAACATGGCGTAATAATTTGCTAAAGCTCTCCAATTAGAACCGTGCAATTCTCGGCGCATTTATCATCGCGAAACTCAATAATTACCAGTTCTCTCTCTCTCTCTCTCTCTCTCTCTCTCTCTCTCTCTCTCTCGTTCTCTGATCTTGGCTATAATCAGTGCATAAATCTGCGCGTGCAGTTTTAATTGCCCGCATCTGTTTGCCGGCAAAAATTTCAATGTTCGCTCGTGCACGTAATAACGATATACACACAGAGAAAGAAAAAGAGAGAGAGAGAGAGAGAGAGAGAGAGTCGCTTTGTATATATCTTTATCATTATCTTATAAATAGCTGATCGATCTTACATTATATGGCTATAACGCAATACGTTCTTTATTTTTCTCAATTTGCGGGAATGTTAATTGCTATTAGAATTCCTCGAACGCTATTCACGAATAAAAGTAGGTGAAACTACACTGAGGGGAGCCGAGTAGAAAGCAATTTGGGGGAATAGATCTGAATATCGCGTCTTTCGCGAGGCTGACTACTCGCGCAACTAGATATTCCGTTTGCGGCTTGAGGCCCGGCAATATCGGCTCTCTCTCTCTCTCTCTCTCTTTCTCTCTCTCTCTCTCTCACTGGTGTGTTCCCCCTCGAGCAGCAAGCTGAACTCGGGCGTGGGCTCGGGGCGGGCGGCGCATAGATACGAAGTTTGCCGTCGCCCGCGGTACTGCCTGCGATTGTCGCGTCGCTAATACGCCGATTGCCATAGTACCCCGAGTTGCGTCGCGTCCTATAACCCGCCTCGAACTAACTCGCGTTTTCGCTTATCTAACTGCAGTCGCCCTTTCACTTTTTCTTCAACCTGTGAGTCGCAATTGAATTGTCATAGACAGAGAGAGCGAGAGAGCTGAAAGCTCCATCTCCGGCACATCTCCCTCGTTATACTACACTCTGTTGGCGTGCCTCGCAGCTCTCTGACTCTGAGCGCTGCACTCCATAAAGCGTTTATTTGCTCTCGCTGTATCTCGTGCTCTGCTGCCGCCGCTGCTCTCCTATTCTGTATATTCGCGGGCGGCGACGGCGGCGCGTTTGCGCTCGCGACCGTATAATGCAGTGCACGTGCAGTGCGCTCGCGAACAGGAGACCGACGAGCGCGAGAGGATTAAAGTCGAGAGATGGAAGACCACCTGTCTCGGCGGGCGTCAGTTGTGAAACGCGCGCGCGGCGGCCCGCAGCAACTTGAGAAACGCGCGTACATCCACTTTTGCGCGGAAAGTCCGCGGGGTGGTGGCTGCGGTGGCTAAATGCGTCGCCGAAAATAAAAACTTTCATTTCCGCACGAGCTCTCGAGATATAGTGTTCCCGACAGCACTATACGTACTTTCACAACAACCCAACTTGAGTTTTTCCTTACTAAAGCGTATCCGTTTTCTTTTCTGTTTCAGGTAAGAGCAACACAGCAACATTCGACAACGTTTGCGGCAGAGAGCTTTGAATTCGTGAGTAAGCCTTCAGCGAAATTCGCTTGATATATCCACTTGTATCTTGCATCGTATAGGTATACACGACTGACTATGTAGAGAGACATCGTGAGAGTACAGAGCAAACAGAGGAGCCGGCGAAGCGTAGGAAATCCATCTTATCGCGCGAGCATTCGGCACTAATCGCCGCAGAATGGCCGGCGCGCGCGCGCGCAAGTCGATCGCCCACCTGACTGCCGCAGCAGCAGCAGCAGAAGCCCCTAATCCCCGAAATTACTCCGGCCACCGAGCGCGCAGTTGCCATGGCTCCCCGACCATCATAGCGAGTTTCCGCTCTTCCACCGGTCCTGTTACTGCTGCTGCTGCTGCTCTGTTTCTGTTAATATTATAACATTCCTAGGATCGCTGGCGTTGCACGATCGATTGATGCAGAGCTAATGCACTCTCGCGCTGCTGCCGCCGCCAACGCCATCAGCACTTTTGCCCGCAACACGCTGCCCACTACATATCAATGGCACGTCGAGCCTCGTTAAATGATCGATTTGCCTGACTAAACTTGCGGCTGTACTCCGTTATATCCAGCATTGCTGCTGCTGCTGATTTTCATTGGCGGCTTGCTCCCTGATGTTATTCGTTAATTCACTGTATATGCATGCCTGCGACGACACAGTTAAACGATAATACATTCAAACTACGACGCTATGTATGTACGTATATAACGTCGGGGCTTTCGAGAGAGGTCGAGATTGATCGGATCTACACGTTTTATATATGTACAGTTGAAGCGGGTGTGTTACACGCGAGGAAGAGTGAGTGCGATTATATGCTGTGTTTGCCGCCGCCACCGCAGCTTCCGCAGTCATTAAAAATGACGCTTTTCCCTTGAAGAAGGGCGCAGCGCAGGTTGATCCCTCGTGAAAAATTCAGAGACAAGGATCTCGCGCATTACGAGGATCAAAGCGAGTGAATCGTGGCCGTCGTCTCATCAACTCTCGGCTACGTAAATCCGTTGCATAAACGCGCACTTTATCTCTCTTCCCCCTCTCTTCTCGGCAGCTCTCTCTCTCTCTCTCTCTCTCTCTCTCTCTCTCTCTCTCTCTCTCTCTCTCTCTCTCTCTCTCTCTCTCGCTGCGAGAATGTTTCTCAATTGTCGCTGGTCCGCGCTACGAGAGAGAAAAATCTCAATTGAGCGAGGACGACAAATTAAGCCGATGCCACGAAGAGGAAAAAGAGGATGAGCGAGGCAAGTAATTAATGCTATGACGAGGCGCTCTACGCGTGCTTGAACGCGATCAAATTCACTCGAGTGCTGCTGCCGCTTCTCTCGCTGAAAAACATGCAGCCGCGCTCGCGTATCGCACGAACTATCCTTGAAATTCCGCACCGGCTATACAGATACTTTCGGAGCGTCGACTCATTTTCCTTGATTGAAACTCGCTGCTGCTGCTTCGTTCGTGCTGCGTTCTCTCTGAATTTCGCTCGTTTATTCACATTCTTCCGTCTGCGAAATTCATTCGATTAAAGCTCACCACTATCGTTGGCTGAATGAAAATTGCAATTAAATGCCGATCGAACTTTCCATCTTGAAACGTGCGCCATAGCGAACTGAAAAGGGGGAAGTACATATTTGATCGGTGGACGCAGTGACGGCTCAAATTGCCGGCCGGAAATCTGTCCTGTCGAAGCTCGGCTGCTGCGGGTTTCGCCAACTACCAGCAGCAGCAGCTGCGAGAAATACAGAGCACCGTCGCGTCGGCCCGAAACCGCATTTGCTCGCGACTTTTCTGCTGACGGATACTGATCTCACCGCCACCACCAAATCCAATGAAACATTGTGCGTCTTTTTTTCTCTTTTTCTTACCGTTGCTCTGGTTCATTTAAACGATTGTGCGCTGGACTTTTCCCCGAGAACAGCGAGCGAGTTTCCAGTTACCGATGATGCGGACCGGCGAATCGGGCGGCGAGGGGGGCAAGCAAGCAGCAGCCACACTGCCGCGCCGCCGCCGTCTCGAGAATTCGAAAGTTCGATGCTGCAATTAGTATCGGCAGTCTTAGAGAGAGAAGAGAGGGAGAGAACTTGGCGTTTACGAGGCGTACACTCCAATTATGGTTTCCAACATCTTGAGCTCGGCCGATTCCAATCAACTTGGCCCAACTCTCCAACAGTCTTTGCTCCCCGCGGACGCCGACGCCGCGGACTTTCTGTTGCTCGATCGACCTTCGACTTGATCCTCAATACTTCGGCGAGTTCGCTTAAAACGACAGTTTCATCTCGTAAAACACTCGATTTACTTTTATAGATCGTTCGCCAGCAGCAACGTCGCGATCTATAAATAAAATCGCCAATGTGCGCGACACACGTATCTATATAGAATGAGATGGGATATTAGCAGAGTACACGCGGCGGTGTCGCGTAACCAAGCCGCGCCTCCATTCACGCTCGAATTACGCACATAAAAGCAAATACCTCTGGCATTGAGTGCCATCAAACCACTTTAATTACGCTGGATTCATTCCTTATCCTTCCCTCCTCGCGAGCGCAAAAAAGATACGCGCAAAGTGGCATAAATAACTTGAACGATCTTATTGGGCTCTATTGTAAGAGTCGACTGCCGCCGTAGTCGGTCGAATGGACAGTTAAATCCACTGCAAATATGTTTTTTTTTTCGAAAAATGGACAGTGTCCACTGCGATCTACCGGGTGGCTGACTCGGTTTTTCGACGCTTTGTATGTTAATTCACGCGCGCGCGCGCGAGGGGGATTTATGAGCGTTGCTCGCTTGTTACGTATAGTGCGTTCGACTGATGCGTGTAGGAAGTGCAGCTGCAGTAGCACCGAAAGAAAGAGAGAGAGAGAGCGAGAACGGATGTACTTAATGATGCTCTTACCTCGAATGATTTCTTATCGTTTTGATTTGTTCTCTCCGCGCGGGTTTGAAATCCAAAAAAAATTTTACGATGAAAAATCGTACGTAGCGCAGTTCTCTTTCTCTACCTACTATTCTTTCTCTCGTTAGAATTCATGAGCCTTTAAACGTTTCCTCCTGACTTGGCGTTCGCGCGCGCGCGCTCTCTCTCTCTCTCTCTCTCTCTCTCTCTCTCTCTCTCTCTCTCTCTCTCTCTCTCTCTCTTTCTGCGTCCGTAGGAGTTATAACCGTCTTGTACACTTTTACCGAAAAATCGATACGCGGCTTTTAGTGCCGACGATTCCACTTTATACGCACTACATCATAAAAATAATTGCCGCTTAAACTTTCTCTTAGTCTCTCCTTCATGCGCAATTTTATATCTCGCGAGGAGATACTCCAACCCCGAAGAAGACGAAGAAGAAGAAGAAAGAAAAAGCTGAACAAATAAACTACATAACTACATTCTACCAAGAGAATCGTTGAAGTGAAGAACGCGTCGGTCGATTGACAGCAAAAAAAAAGACAAAAATTCGAATGACATAAGCGGCTTGTAGCTCGGGCTTGCGTGCGTTGCATAGCAAGATACACGCACGAAAGAGCGAGTAGGAGGTACATTAGGCGTGCGAGAACGATTCGAAAGTGAACACGGGGTATAGGTGCTGCAGCGGGCGGCGGCGGCGAAGAGGAGACAGAAACCGGTCGAGAGAACCGAGCGGCCGACGACTCGTGACCTTGAGTGTCGCGTACGCACACGTGCGGCGGGCGGCCCACTACTATCTCCTCAGGCAGGTTATACCCCCTATGCGCTCGCTCTGTTGGGCCCTCCGTCGACTTTAATACCACGCTCGACTCCAAAATAGAAATAAAAAGAGAACAGGAATCCTTAATGATGGATGATCGGCCGCCGCGCAGCAGCTACCGTGCACTAGCTCGGAATATTTTTAGCCCGAGCTAGTCGAGCTCTGGAATCGATTAATCCCTCCACTCTCTTGTCTTTTCTTTACCTCGATGCAAACATTTTGAATGCCAACCTTTCAAGAATCTGGGCCGCGTACTGTTTAATTCGATTGTCAACCAACTAAACATTTAATATATACGGGGGGGGGGCCCCCCCCGTGGCCGCTGGTGCCCGCGGGCAATGATAATCGATGAAATCTACTTACAGACCGCGAGCGAGACAAGTGAACTATTTTCGAGCTTGTCGCGTCACGATAAGTCTATTTACTCGATAAATTATTCATGGCAAATGCCATTTTAGAGATGTCATTGGTATATATGATTCGCTCGAGCATTGCTTCAATAATATATAATCCAAACGATTGCACACACGCGCGCGCACATGCCTTTCGGCGAAAAGCTAATGATCACGATAATCGATTGAATACACATACTCAAATCACGTGCGTATGAGCAGATGATGAAGCGATCGAGCGGACGAACGCGGGCCAAAGAAAATTAGTACGCGCGCGTACCGGCGGGCGGGCTCCATTAAACAATCGTGTCGATCCGGCGTTTTCGCGCCAAGATTTCCAACGGTTCGTTGGCTGCTCGCGGGCTATTTCGGCTTTAACATGAAAATAGCATTTTCGAAATGCCGATAGAGCGAAAGTTGGGTTGGAAGGGGGAGGTGGGCTCACTGTATATAGCGAATCTAAAAACATAGAGCTCTTATAGCGATTACGCAACGGCCGGCGGCGCGGCGCGGGCGCCTGTCGGCTGAGAGAAATAGCGATGAAAAATCGAATGAGACTGATACGGGATGAAAGAGTTTTTTTTTTCAATTCGGCTGCGAGTATGATGTAGCAAATTACTTTTGGCAGCACGCAAGCTGCCACGATGATATTGATACACGCTTGCGGCTCTCCTCTCGCACAGCAGCTAAAATAATGATTTTCGGTGCAGCGAGCTGCTACTGTGTATGTGTGTATATAGTGCAGCTAGCTGATAATCCTCGTGTGCTCTAAATTCTATTCATCGCGTATATAGCGCCGCGAGAGAAAGGCCGGCGGCGGGCCGGGCGGCCCGTCTGTTTGCCATTTCAGTCACGATCCGGATTTTCCGCGAAACCATTCGGACGGTTTATGGCGCGGCGGGCGCGCGAGTGCTTGCAGCAGCGCTGGCTAATGCTAAAATCCACGAGCTCTAATCGTTAAAGGTGAAAAAAAGAAGCCAGGCTCACGCGATCGTACACGCGAAAGGTTGCAATTTTCGATCCGCTCGGTAAAATGGTTATTGTTGGGCGGGAGGAGCCGAGGAACAGCGTTTGTTTACAGACAGCGAGCGAGCGAGAGAAGAGAGCACACATAATGTTAAGCTGGCGGAACGAAGCTGTTGCTCGTCATGCGTTCGGTTCTCGCTCCCCGTGCTTCGACTGCCATGCCATGCCTGCCTGCCTGCCTGCCTGCCTACGTAATCAAAATACGAGCGAGCTTGCGGGCTTTTAGGATTTGGCTTGCACTTTGACGTTCTGTTTATTACGCGTCTGGCTGCTGCCGCCGCCGCCGCCAACGCCGCGGCTTTGCGCTTTGTTGCAAGCTTCGCACTAAACTTTAATTTAGGAATGGCTTGTAAATAGTGAATCTAACGATACGTATACGCTGTACGCGTGTATGTTTGTGCGTTGCCAGCGCCCTCGTAAATTTGCATCTTGATTTTCGTTGGTGCACCTCTCGCGCGTCGCCACACCGCCACGCCGCCACGCCGAGCTTGTCTTACGGCTCCCGTGAGTCCCTTGGCTAATTATCCCACTCCAACGAGCAACTTTACACTCGCCTTCTCTTGCAAATCTGATTACACCTTTAAATCTCGGCGAATAAATTCAGTCGAATTGAAATAACACAGCGAGGCACGCACAGCAAAGTTAGGCAGAGAGAGAGCGAGAAAGAGACTCGAGGAACGGCCTATTTCTGCTGAACATCATCAGTCTCTCGCGCGCGCCGCGCAGTCGACGAAGCGAAAATAACCAGCGCGAGCACACTAGTTTTCCTTAAATAACGCACGCGCTCGATCATTATGAAAGTCCCGCGTCCCGACGCACGAGAATCCGCGCCTCGCGCCGTGTCGTCGAATATTGTGCGATTTTCATTCGCGAAACTATGTTGCATAACGATCCATTGCGCAGTCAATCGGGCGACACTCTTTCCGACTGCCGCCTCCCTCTCGAGGAGGAGGAGGAGGAGGAGAAGAAGAACGAACGAAAGAACGAACGAAAAGCTTTTGGAAGTCTGCCAAGCCACACGTGCGCGCGATCAAGTGAGCCTGTCAAAATTAAAATTGCTCTCCGCTCTCTTTTTTGGGCTATCCGTAACGCGAGCGCCAATTATTTTGATGACTAGCGCACCGACGTATAAAGTCTTCTCGGCGGCCGGACGAGCAATCTCTCGCACTCTTTTCCAAGTATGACGCCGTGGTGATTAAAACGCTCTCGCGGCTTTTTTATATATCGTGCAAGAATGGCTTCTTTTTGCGTTATGAAGTGTTGATTTTGTGGAATATAAAAATAAAAAAACAGCGATAGTATTGGAATGTGTTTTACTTTCCATCTAGTTTGTTCGAAGAGCAAAGTTTGTGCAAATATTTGAACAATATCCGCATGGGTTGAACGTTTTCCTCGCAGAGTAGTATTTTCCACTGCGTAATAGTGGTTTGATCAGCTGCGAGTGTGAGCAGTATACAACAAGCCTGGTACGTGGCTATTGGATAGTTGCAGAGTAGGGAGTAGAGAGCTGTGTGGCAGAGCAAAATGCTAAAGTTTCGACCGCTTGAAATACGATCGACTGACTCTCCGTGAACACGAGAAGCCCCGGTCGTGCGACTGTCGGCTACATATACACGCACACACACGTACACGCACTCTTATAGACGTGGAAATTTTTCATGATTATCAAACAGCTGAGTCTCGTGTGCGCATCGTAAGCCGCTTGTAAAACTCTCGCGCCTATACGGATATAGTGCTGGTATTTGGCTCTTCACGGGTCACCGCGTGCAAATAGCCAAGCAGCTCGTATTTAATCCGACCGCGAGCCGCCGCGAGCGCGAAGCTGAATGTTCACGAGAGAAAGAGGCTGAAAAATAAGTAACGCTTGCCATATATAAAAGCTTGTGCTTAGGCGATAACGATGCTGCAGAGAAGTCCGATTGACTTACGTATATATCGTCGTTTGCGCATCCATTTACGATCGATCATACGTGGGCACGAATATAACCTCTTGTATAAATTTGCACATATGCGGAGCTGAAAAAAAGGTGCGATGGATTTTATTATATTTACGAACATCGCGCAACGTATACGTATATGTACGTGGGCAAGTAACCATGTATATGATAATACTGCACTGCTGGCACTTCCTACGAGCTGATATGTATGTACGTAGCTTGTGCTGCTGCTGCTGCCGCGCGTTAAACATATCAAAGTCAAGCGCCGTAATCCACGCTCAGCGCGTTTCTTCTTCCGTTTTTTTTTTTCGTGCGCATCGTGCCATTTTCTTGCAGCATACATCAGTCGCTTGATCGTTTTCTTCTTTTTGATGCAGAATGATTTTTTTTTTGTTAAAACCCGTTTCAACAGTTCGAGCGAGCTCGTTTTTTTTTCTTCTACATCTCATGCTAATATCGGGAATTCGTGATGCGCCGAGTATAAGGACTTTGGTGACATTTGGGTCAGAGACTAGATTCTTTAAATATCGTAAAAAATAAATGCCGCCGAGGTCTCTTTCTCTTACGTCTTTCCGCGGTGGTAGTGTAGTCACTTCAGACGCGTGTCACACGCCAGCAGCGCAATATAAACTCGTCTCGCTCGCTTGCTGACTGCCTGGCTGTCTGGCTGGCTGGCGCGAGTCCGTGTCACGGCCTTTATATTAAAAGCTGGAAAGCCTAGATCGCGAACGCGAGCAGCTCTCGGGCTTTTCATATTCAACGGGCCGGGGGGAAAATGCGCTCGCGAAATGGGAATTTGGCGGCGTTTGTAGGTACAAGGTGCAAGCTAGTTGTAACGTTGACGATTTCAAATGCTAAAAGCTCATCTAGAAGAAGAGAGAAAGAGAGAGAGAGAGAGAGAGAGAGAGAAGGGCGTCATGCTGTCGTTCCATTTCCATAGTTGGCCGAAATTTGAAGCTGCTAGCTACAACGATCGCAAGCTCCTAATGTGTTTTTACGCTCGGCGGTAGCGGCTGATAATGTCGAGCTAGCTAGCTAGCTATATAGCGGCAGCGGCGGCGAATTCTGGGCAAACATTTTGCTGCGGGCTTTGGCTCTCGGGCTTACAGATGACGCCACGTACTCGGCCAAATCCTCGTAATCCCGCGACAAAACTTTTCGCTCCAGCCATGACCCGACACGGAAGTCCGATGCTGCGCGCGGGATTGCAGCTCTGCAGCACACACAGCGTAGTGTTACTGCTGCTACTGGCAAAAAAGCCCAGGGGGATACTATTGTGCGCGCGTACGCCAAAGAGCAAAAAGAAACGACAACGGCCAGCGCTTTAAAATTATACTCCCGAGCTCGTCGAAATATGCTCCCGCGTACTATTCGCGCGCGCGCCCGCAAGCTCCACGATTTTCGCTTGCTCAGCGCCGACCACTCGAGGAATGCTACGTTAAATAATTACAGCGAGAAGCTTAAGCTTTCGTTTTGCGTTTTTTTTTCTTTTATTTTCAGCGACAAAAATATACTCTGTCGTCGTTTGCTCTCCCCCCCCCCCCCGTCTCTCTCTCTCCCTCTCACTCTCGTCCGTTGGTAATTTTGTCGTCGTCGACGGCCCTTGGCTCTCGCAAATGATTTGATTAGAGAACAATGGGTTTCCATTAACAAGCCAGTGCGTGTCCCCTGGCCATTTGGAGAGCTGTCCGTCAGTAGGCGAGTTGTCCCTTGCTACCATGCTGTTGCGATCCCCGCGACTTTGTCTCCGCGCGCTTTGACTGCGCTTTCTGCATTAGCGCGCGCATCTCCCTCTTCCACCTCCATTTCGCACTGATCACAGAGCGATGCTTTCTCTCTCGAGCTTTGATTAAGGCTTTATGCCGCAGCGGCTATGGCTGTGACTGACACGACGTGTTATGTACATATATATATTGATCCAAAGCCTATACACTCAATTTGCCGATTCTTCCTGCCCGCCTCCCTGCGCAAAATCAAAGCCATATAAATTGCCAAGTCGAGCAGGCAGCGACTATGCAAAAGAGTCATTTGAATTTCGGCGGGTTATGGCTTTAACGTACGGCGAGAGAGATATAGCGACTTCGGCCGAAAGCACTGATGGATGCAGAGAGTTGCCAGTTGGGTCCACTCACTTCACGTCAGCCATCATCCGCCGCGGAGCGTTAAATTGGCGAAGGCCCGCCTTTGGGAAATAGGTTATCGATTGGCCGCCGCCGCCGCCGCTGCTGCCACTCGTTTCGACACCGCATGAGCGATGCACATTATAACCCGATCTGACTCTGACTCTCCAACGATGAACTATGACGCGCGCCAGAGAGCCACCTCCATTACAGCTTTTCTCCCACGCTATTATTCCGGTCGAAAGTCCAGCACTTCCGTGCGCGACGGCGCGACGGCCCTGAGACTTGAATCCGCTCTCAGATAAATCAATCCGATCAAATATGAATATGGATCGCTGCGGCGTGCTTCATTCATCCGCAGCGACCGTCCACTCGACTTCTTCTTTTCAACGAGGCTCTTCATTGTGAGCTTTTTTTTTACCTTGTCGTGACCCCGTTTTTCCGTGCTCCTTTATTAGAAAGAAAACACAAGAGGCGAAGAACGTTCATTGCTCGCGGAACAATAATTACACTGCAGCAGCGTCGGCAGCAAAATAGAGTGTGAAAGCGCGTGAAGATGAAATTTGTTTTTCCGCGAAAGCACATCTCACGCGGCTCGAGCAGGCCAACAAAGCTAAAACAAGCGAAATAGAGAATGAGAGAGGATGCGAGAGAGGATGCGAGAGAATATGATTTGGAAGGTACACAACGCGAAAATGCAGCGTGCAAATTGGGCGTTGGACTTTCGCTCGGCTGGCGACTCGACTCGATTAGCCTTTGTTAGTGCGCAGTTTCGTGCATTCTAGATTTCAAAAGCCCTGCACTGCTACTGCAACACAGACGCACACACACACACGCACACGGCACAAGCTCGCTAGCAAGCCCAGCTTTTCATCGAGTGACATCCGGCAGCGGCTCGCGGATTACTACTCCCAGTATTTCCCATATGACGCGCCAGCGCTAAGTAGATTGCTAAACGAAACGAACTTGGCGATTCGAGGCGCAAGAAAACTCGAGAGTGTTTAGAATGAGCGTGCAAATCACTCGCTCTGTCTCGAGTTAGCGCGTACAGTCGTTGCAAGCGAGCGAGCGAGTCAGCCACTGCAGCTCAATTATACCATTCTGGAGGCTCGAGAGTTGCCTTCAAGAGATAAGTAGCCTACTTATCTCAGTTTAGATGTGAGAGACGACTGCACTAACGCTCGCGTGGATTCGAATTGGTTGTATTTAGCAGGACGGTTTGACGATGCAACGAATAGAAGTGAGAGGAGGCTAATCCTATTAATTCGATATGCACGGCACGAGTTGCATCGATTAAACGGCGGAGCTCGCATCACACAAGCATAGACGAAATAATCAATTCGAAGCGATCGCGCCCGGCCCCTCAGTGTAAATGCATTTGCAGTTGCGCGCCGCGCCGATTATCGCGCCAGAAATATGACGCATCAACGCGACAGCCTCAATAATTCAGGGCTCAATTACGCAAATTGCGAGTTAGCTAACCCCCTTTTTCGAGCTTTCTCGCTCTTTCACAGAGCGCGACTCCCACCACCGTATCTGGCACCTTTCTCAGTTCTGCTACTCGCCCCCCTTTCCCCCTCTTTTGCCTTATAATGCAGAGTATAGCGTGCGCCGGCTGTTTCTCTAATAACTGGCTTCACGGGGGCGCGTGATCGCGCGTTTCTCTCGTTTTTTTTTTCATGACGAAATGCACTTAGGCGGCAAACATGAGCTATCGGGGGATGAAATCGAGCCTATGTACTCGATGGGCTTTAGGGGTTATATACACGTACATACACACGCGTATACCCATATAGGCTAAAGCAATCCCGGCGAGAGTAGCAGAAAGTAATGTAATAAGGAGGTTTGTTCAGTGCGAGTTGGATTTTTTTCTCCTTCTTTAGCGCCCTCGCTCCCTTTTCCGTTCGTCCGTACGTATATCGTTCGTAGAAAAGCTTTTAAGTCGTTTACTCGCGAAATCATTCCCGTCACACAGATATGCCGGGATACGATAGTTACACCGTCCAATCTCTGATACATTTTTTTATTGCGGTAGTGCTGAGCACTCTTTTAATACAACTTCCATTAGATATATGTATTTTTTTTTATTTGAGAAACAAGCACTGCAAAGGGCAAATTTATTATTAAACAGTTGGTCTTATCGAGCTCCAAGCTGGAGCGCGCAACACTGCAATTCTAAGTGCATGCATTTTTCATCCGCGACGAGTTTACTGCGTACACCAGCTAGTTATAATATTGCCGCGAGCGGTTGGCTTTTGTCGAACTGCTAAACAGCTGCAGCGGCATATGCGAGAGAGTGCGGAATGTGGCCGAAGGCTATATTGTGTACGAATGCACGCGGTACTCGGACGAGCGAGGCGCTAATTCATGTTAATCTAATTTGCCGCGTTGCACTGGCGAAGCGGCAATATCTTGAGCCGGTGCTAATTTGCGCGTACGAGCACCAGAGCTTTTCCACCGCCAAGTGGCAACTGGCTGCATCTTCTCGCGCTTGTGATAATAATGCGATCGCGCTTCAATTATGTTTGCGAGGCGAGCGCTACTACTGCAAGCATCATACAACGCATGCGCTTTCCTTTGATTCATGCCACTACACTGCAATGTGTCACTACGCACGAATAATTCGCAAGCTCGTTTCAGCTAAACAACTGAAAAATCGAAAGCAAAACGCTACGGATATAAAAGAAGTGGAGCCTAGACTCCTCGAGAACGCGGTGCATATAGTCTAGTGTGTTTGGGAGTATCGCGCGGCTAGGCAGTATAGTAGCACAATCCATTTGCTCGGAAATGCAATAATTGCGAATTGTAATGGCCGTAGGGCTGCAGAGCCAAGGGCCATTAACCCCTACCCGACCTCCCCTCCCTCTCTCACCTCTCACGGCGACCCTAGTGGCTGGCTCTCTTGTGCTCGCACACGCGGAACGCCCACGAAAACTTGCTTCCTCCTTGTGTATATGCGTGTTGTTAGCCTTCTCATGCTTTTTTCCACACTGCATTCTTTTCTCGCAGACTCGCCTTTCCTTTCCTTCGTGGCCCGCTGCTGCTCGTTCCAACTGCTGCGCGTCCATATCAATGGATTTCAATACTTTACATCCAATTTCTAACGCTTTTACTCCGCGCTGTTACATCGTCAGATACGCTGCCAGCTGCTCTGGCGGAATGCTTCCTTGGAGGTACCAGATATTTTTAGTTTATTTATTTTTTAAGTAAT
>JAWWMK010000008.1:3197893-3208657 GCA_035047105.1 Galeopsomyia nigrocyanea
CCCCCCCCCCCCCCCCCCCCCCCCCCCCCCCCCCCCCCCCCCCCCCCCCCCCCCCCCCCCCCCCCCCCCCCCACAAGCGTACCGCAAGTGCCTCGCACTGGCGTAATGCCTGCGTAGCCGAGAGGCCTCGATTCGCATATTTGCGGTTCAGTCGCCTCCTCCTCTACTCCTCGCACAGATCCAATTTGATCGGGAGAGAGCGACGGCGGCCGCCGCCGCCGCACGCACACGGACAATGTTGCTCGATAAGCCATTGTCCTGACCGGCGCCATTGGCCCCCCACGCACGCATGTAAACTAGCCTCGAGCGCTATGCACTTAACGCCATCTGTCGAAATTTTATTCCAACGAGAACGAGATAATAGCTATGAGATGCCGTATTTATTTCCATCTCGCTCGCGCCATGAGCGTGAATATATACGCACCTTCATCCGGTTTTAAAGGATAAGGACGGAGCGCAATTGCAGCGCGAATTAAACGCTACCGCATATAGTCGCTATCTATTATGCATGCATACAGCCTCGTGCGCGCTAGAGAGAGCATGATGAATGCCTTGGATCTGATAAATGTTGGATCGGAAGATCGCAGACTTGAATTTCTCCTTATATTTTCGCTTTGCTGTATATACGCGCGAGCATTATGGATATATCACTCGAGAGAGCGAGAGATCTGCGCTCGCGCAGCAGGGAGAGAGAGAGAGAGAGAGAGAGAGAGAGAGAGAGAGAGAGAGAGAGAGAGAGAGAGAGATGAGAATTTCATTTCTCAAGCTTGAGGGCCTTTGTTTACCGTGATATCATCGCATAAATGCAACGCGAATAATCTACATAAGAGAATCTGCCAGAGCCCTACTGTGACGATGCGAAGCTTAGCCAAGAGAGAGAGAGAGAGAGAGAGAGAGAGAGAGAGAGAGAGAGAGAGAGAGACAGAGAGCTTTAATAATCCAAAGCCGACGAGAGCGCGCTACTCTCGCGTAGGTGTTAATAAGGAATTCAATACACGCGGCACACCTGCGGTCAGCTCGAGTCCATACAGTATAATACCGCTCTCTGCTGTAGTATAGCTACCGCGCCCCCCATCCAACGCTTTATTGAGGGAATATTTCAAATTTTTGCGTACTACGCCGGAATTCCAAACTGACACGCGCGCCTCCCGTTATATATCATCACCGAATTTTCACGCGCCAACATCTCTCCATCCTGATGCATATTTCGGCTTAAATAGCCGCATCACACATACATAGTTTGGAGAAATATAAGTCAACGATTGGCAATTTTTGCATCGTCCCACTACGGCCGCTGTAAATATAGTTGAATTGGGGCTATTCCCCTCGCGAATTTTGGAATTGGAGCTTATACTGCATTATAGTTCGCAAGGGAGCCGTTGAGCCGATTGGCAAAAACAAAATAAGTCAGCTCTGATGAAGGGACGATCTGTCGTCGTTGAATTCATTCTTGCGTGGCTGGGATTGTCTTGAGCGCGCTGCTGCTGCTGTACCGAATTGCGACGCGCTCGCTCGCTCTCTCTCTGTCGCCCACTTATGTATACACACTGGGGCGTCCATTGTGCGCGTCTACTGCCACTTCGGAATCCCGAGTGCGCCCCCATTCTTCGGTATTTCCGCTGTCGCGCTCCAAAGCCGCAGCGAGCGAGCGGTAGCAGATATAGCTCGGCTTATGCGATAAGTGGACAAGCCAGACAGTCCGCCTTATAACACTATATATATCTCCCCCTCTATGCGCCGCGGCTATTTTATTAAGATTATTTGCCTGTTCTGTCCCCGCGCGCATACGCTATCTCGCTGTGTATAGGCCAACATTGTTGCGCGCCAAGTTTTATGGGATTTTTCATTCGTCCCTGCGTCGTATAAAGTTGAGTCTTATAATGGTCGTACCGTACTTCGATCAACATCTCTTTGAACGAGGTAAAAAAAGTAAGCAATTAGTCGGAAACCGGTTGCTCCACCCTTGCGCGCGCGCGAGCGAGAGAGAGAGAGCAAGAGAGGTCCAACTACGTCGCGATCTTTAGGCGGGCAATTTTTGCACAAAAAAAAACCACGGAGGGGGGGGGGCACACATTGACGGGCAACTCCCTTTGTCGAAATGTATCGAATGACTAAGTATCCGCGGGGTGATCATACTCAGGCCTTCCGGCCAGCCTGCTTCTCTCCATCTCATAAAAACACCCAAATTTTGCTCGCGAATACGAGAGCAAAAGAAGAAAAAAACAATAAGAACCAAGCCTCGCCCGCCTCCACCTTCGCCGTCCGGCCGTTCGTCTAGCAAACAAAGGACGCGCGGCTCCCTTTGAGCGCGAAAACTGGGTTAAATATGTAGGCTGTTGGCGCGTACAAGGGCCTCTCCATCGGTCTAATTGCGGTAATGCTCTCAGCTCTCTCTCTCTCTCCCTCTCTCTCTCTCTCTCTTCTTGCCGGACCTCCGCTTCACCGGCAGCAACGGCCCTCGTCCTACGCGACGACGACTAACTTGCGCCAAACTATACGAACAACGTAATCACGCACCAAGCGAGCTTGCGACTGCAGGTGCTTCTATGTGTGTATATATACGTCCTCTCGCGTTATTCGCATTCTCCCGCTCACTCGCTAGCTCTCTCGCTCGTCCCACACGGCTATTTCGGCGATTTTCGGCTCTGCTCCGCAGCCAAATTGCCCTCCCTGCTGCGATCGTTAACCTCCCGTCTATATGTCGCGCTCTCTCCCTCTCTCGCTCTCTGCTCTAAAAGCACACATTGTAGTTGAAAACGGATTATTTCGCAACCCTTTTCTATTTTATCTTTCGTATCATATTTCTCGTTTTATCGTGACTTTTTCTTCTTTCGAATCATATTGTAGCATTATTAACTCGCTCTATTCGCTCAATACTGATTTTGCTTTTTCTACTCTCGCTCGCTATTGTTATACCCGCGGGCGGTGAGTGACTTTTACCATTAATTCCTTGCGATGTTAAGCAGGCCATCAAAAGTCGAGTGGTCATGGCGCTGTCGATCCATCTTTTGATTTTTCCCGAGTGTATAGATCAGAAGCAAGAGATATGGTTTTTGCCGAGACGTGGATGACTATCGTTTTCTTACCCTTCGCTCCAGATGATATTCAGTGCGCGTGCCCTGTCTGCTCTTGGCCCCCCTTTTCCCCTTTGACTTGATTGCGCGCTCGCGGCGGAATCTCTATATTGAATATCTTTTAGAATTTGTCCGACGCCTTTAATTGATTGCTCATAAATATTCAATGGCGTTCGACATTGCGTGTATAGTATACATGCTGAGAATAGCCGCAAACGTGCATTACGCTCTTATCTGTATGCTCGAATCTCGCGATCTGTCGATAGGAAAAAAAGACGTCGGGTGTAAAGAAGCGAGTCGAATGAAATTCCGAGAAGGTAAAATATGGTCATTCCCATATAGATTGCACGTGGCTGACAGGGAGAGAGGAAGTAACTCAGGGAGGTCGCTAGTTGTGTGTATAGCCAGGGGGAAAAAAGCGCGAGAGTATGAGCACGCGAAACGACTGGCCATTCCAGCGAGAAAATGAGCGTTTTAAAGGGAAGTGGCGACGACTCTAGCACAGCACCACCGCACACTATACTCGGCCTATACTATTGAGCTTATCGCTGGAAACCGATCGCCCTCTCTCTCTCCGTCCTCGATATTACGGAGGTGCAGCCGTGCTTGCGGCCAGGGGAGTGAAAGAAGGCATAGTGAGAATAAGGCGCAAGAATAGAGGACAATTTCGAGTGCGAAGCTTTTCACTCGGCGGGTTTTCGCGATGCTATCGCGGGCTAGTGACACGTTTGCGAGCGCCACTCCTTTTGATTCTCGCCAGACTAGACCAGGATGCTGCTGCTGCTGACGAGAAGAAGTCGCTCGATTCGAGCCGTAGATATGCAATTGTGCAACGATACACTCTATAGCCGAATCGCAAGCTCTCTCTCTCAAGAGACAGCCGACTTATCGCCCGCTCAACATCTCTGAAATTCTCTTTCTCTATCTCCCGATGCATATGTTTCAGACAGACAGCCACCGCGCGCACAATGGATTTGGATTTCGTAAAGTGCAAGCCTCTCCCCTCTCTTCGCTCTCTTTCTTCCGGTTCACTTTCTCCAATTGGATTTTTATCATTTTTTTCACCCTCCGATGCTTTGCTTTTGACTAAATTATCAAAATGCATCTCTACTCGAGTAGTCGCGCAATAACTGCAGTAGACAGAAAATGAAAATTTGCAATGGTTTAAAATTAATTCTGCGGTTAAAACAATAGCTCGTGCAAAGCTTAATTTCTCATAGTCTCATTTGCGGCAAATCAGCGAAACGGCATTTATATCTCGCCGGCTGCTGCTCGACCATGCAACTTTTTCAAGAGCACCAATTACAATAGCTCTTTCTTCTGGGGCGTTAATTAAAACGTTGGCTCTCACGCCCGAAAAACTTTTCTAATACTGCTCGCCTGCGCACGCTGTTTCTTTTAATATCCAATCGTTTGGCCGCACCGCGGTGAAAATTCTTGCAAATTAATTTGCCGACCGCGAGGAAATCAGATTTTTTTTCTCTCCTGGACGATCGCTATGGAGAGGAAGAACAGTGGCCGGATTGCGTCGATTAAAAAGTTTGCGCGTTTTAATTTCGTCGATATAACTCGAGGCAGAGAGCTGCTGCAAAGTATTTGGCGTTGGGTGCGATTCTCTGTATTAAAGCTCGAGAGCTGCGAACGGACTTGAAAGTTTTTCAGAAGGTGCGAGATTTCTGGGCGCGCGCGCGCGCGAGTAAATAATCGTGTTAGCGGAGAGCGAAGGGAAAAAAGGGGGAGGCTAGCAGCCAAAACTGAAACAAACGGCTATTAGCTGGGGGCTTGGAAAACAAATCTAATTACGGCGAGAGCTTGAACACGCGGCTGCGGCAGTTGCTAGCAGCAAAATGCACTCAGCGAGAGAGAGAGAGAGAGAGCCGGGCGCTAGAGTAATTTATCCTAACGATCATCTCCTAACGTTGCGCATTGTTTCGGCGCTCTCGTCCGCGGGCATAAAGAAAACGCATTACGCAGCTGCTCTCTCGGCGCGTGTGTCTGTATGTACGCGTGGCTGTGCGCGAATATCGTTTGCCGCGGCGGCGGCGGCGGCACATAGCTAGTAATCTCTCGTGCAAAGCGCTGCTATCGGGGCGCTCTCCGTTACGTACGCCGGTAATCACCAGCCATTACTCAGTGGTCCTTGCTGGCCAGGTTATCACTCAGGCCCTTTTTCCCCTCAGCTTTATCGCCGTCGAGCGGCTTAGCTTCCCTCTCTCGATTCTATCGCATATTCGCATTCGCCACTTGTTGGCTTATATACATTTCGCGCCAGAGCGCAATGCTCTGAGTGTCTCGCTTTTAAGCGCTGCACTTCCATTCGCTAGTTGCTGCCGCTAATCGCCGCAATCTCTCGACGCCAACTGGTAATTATTTTTTTAACTTTGACCTAAATCAGTTTGCCGTATAGTGATTTGGTCGTTACAACTTATCCAATATTACATCTCGCTCGACGAGAAAAGGGCGTTACGTAACCTGCAGCAGGCAGCTTATTACCTGCACATATAGCATGCACTAGCTCGCTCCCTCTCTCCCTCTCTCTCTCTCTCTCTCTCTCTCTCTCTCTCTCTCTTTCTCTCGCTCGCGAGGCTTTACGATTTTTGCTTTCTTAATTTACTGGGCGCGATAACTGTCACGGCTCTCGTAATATATGGCGAATTTCGCGAATGCACATACGCTCTCTTCTCTCAGAACGAACAACCAGAAAAAAAAACAAAACAAAGCAAATTTACTGTCGAGGCGAAACATTCGCTGCTAGTAGTAATTTTTTTTTTTTTTTTTTGCCGTTGCTGTGGCACACTCACGGTTGCAGTGCATGTACGTGATGGCGATAAAAAAAATTTCCGTGCCCCCGTGTAGCACAGCGTAGGCGGCACGGAATATTTTTCGTTTGATACTGGAAATAAAAACTCTTGTTTATTGGACGATTCGCGCGCGCACAAAAGCTCATATTAAAACTACTTTTTCAAAGTTGATGCTATCCTTCTACGTGTTGTATGGGTTTTGCGAACGCGTTTGCGTTTCGAAAGTGCCACTCATTTGTATAGGAGATGCGGAGGATAGTCAAAGGCAAGCATAAGAATAATTCCGAGTCACGGTGTTGTAAGCGTATTTACATGGCTCAAGGGCAAGCACGTCTCGCGAAATTAAAGATACCAAGAGAGGGAGAGAGAGTGAAGAAAGTATAGAAGGGTTCATGCTTCAAATTCATTCCGTGTGATTAATAGTGAATACGCCTTTTGTACTCTCTCTCTCTCTCTCTCTCTCTCACTCGCGCATCAATATCGGCACATATATACGTTCAGCTTGCCAGCTTCGCCCTCGTAATTCGATGCCAAGCTATGCAGCACTGCTAACAGAGTTCTCCCCCTTTCTCGCTTAAGTATTTACTCCACCTTTATATAACCGATGTTCGGTTATATCGATTTCCTCGCGAGTAATTAATAAATCTCGATGGGGCAGCAGCAGCAGCTATCGATTTCGAACTCGCGTGCCGGGACTATTAGCGCTGCGTGATTGTAAGAGCGAAAGCTCCGTTCCACAATATAAAATCGAAGAAAAAGTTGTAGACAGAGCATCTCGTTCAATCCCGATGAAAACGTTTGATTTATTCACATTGTAAAAACTCGCCTGCCTCTAGTGGATCGGACAAGAAGGCTAGCTCGGGGCGCGATAACAGCGTTATACACGCGGGGAAAAAGCTCGAGCTCGATGATTAATTGGGGAGGGAGAGCATAATGAGTCCGGGATTAGAGCAGCAGCTATATTCGGCTCTGGCTAGCTTGTTTATCCCTTGAGCCGCCCGAACGTTGTAATAAGGATACACGCGCTGCTGTCTGTGGCCGCCGTCGCGAAAGATGATGGATGCCCATTCTCGAGCTTTCAGGCAATCAAACTTGTCTTGGGATGACGATACGTAAAAATAAATTCTTCCTTCGTTCCAAAAATCGACGGTTTACCGAGAGAAACTTTGCAAATTAGAACTAAACATCAGTTTGTCAGCGACTCTGCGATGTTGTTGCTGAGGAAGCCAATCTCACCGCGACTTTGAGTAAACGATAAACAAAGCACGAGAATCTTAATAGCGAAAGGGTGATGAATGAAGTAAAGTGCCATCAAGTAGTCGAAAGTCACACTTTCGCAATAAAAAGTGTCTTAATGTCGCGAGATATTATGCGCTAGATCTTCTCGGTCTCTCGAGGAGAGTCGCTAAAATAAAGGCAAAACTTGGGCCTCCCATCCCTCTCTCGCTCTATCTTAGCGGCGTGACAGCTGCAGGGGAAGAAAAGAAGGGCGGCAGGTTTTTATCTTGGCGAGAGGAAAGAGAGTAAGAGGCTGCATTTTTATCAATTTCCTTGGCGCTGCCAGCAGAGTATTATACGATATATAGACGACGAGGATGAGAGCTGCTGCTGCTGCTGCTGCTGCTAGTGGCGGCAACGGTTTATATATATGTATACATATACGCGCGCGCGGTGAGAAGACAGTGATCGAAAGCTTTGGCTCGAAGCCCCAGCGTATGTCAATCGCTGCCTTGACTAATTCGCCGCAGAGCATTCGGGGATGCCTATCGCAAGCCTACAATTCTTGGCTGGCGTTCACTCGCGGCTTTTCTTTTTTGCCCAACTTCCAATAGCAAATCCATCTTGATTGATGCCCAAATTGCACTATCGACGATTGAAAACGCCGCTGTAATCGACAAATGTGCTGTGGGCAGCAGCCACTTTACTATCGCAAATGCCGAGTTTCCGATCTATATGCGTATAACTTGGCCCGATTAATTGATGCGTGCATTCATTTGGTGCTCGTAGTGGCGCGGCAACACTGGTTCATCGAATATCCATGAGGCGGCATTTATATGCTATATAGCCAGTGGATTTCGTTCATTCTTTATGCGCATCGACACGTATTTTGCATTTTCAGTATCATTAAAGAATTATGGGTAGTTTGCGCACTTGCGACCGGACGAGAAAATGATTGATCGTTATACACTATTATAGAATGCAAATCATTATTGTATAATTAGGATGAGTCTGCGTCGAAATTTTATTCGGAGAATTAACGAAAATCGACCGTGGGATGAGCCGTGGAAGAGAAAGAGAGTCCAAGCTGCAGAGACCGGCTGCTGTCGTTGGGGCCTGCAAGCAAAAACCGGTCGTGCACGCTCCTCGCTTCTGCCTGCGTACACGTGTCTGCACTATACGCGAGAGCAGCGACGAAAAAGGACAGAGAAGAGAGAGAGAAAGAGAAAGAGAGAGATGAGCAGGAGGGCAAATGTATGCGCTCGAGGGGGGATACCAAAAAAAAAAAACGCGCTCTCTGCCGGATTTAACCTGCTGATTACAGGCGCGCGCTCTTGCACGCGTGGACCCCGTCGAGGACACGCAGCTAGTGCCTCTATCTTCCCCTCGCGCTCTTTCTTTTTTGTCTTTTTCTCGCCGCCCACCGTTCGACCATGTAGCTTCGTGTAGTAGTTTTTGCCTGGAGCCTCTATACCCTGCCAAACCGGCTCGCGGCGCGGCCAACTTTATGCACGCCGACCATGCGAAAACGCTCTTTTAACGTCCTCTCGAATCAGCCGCGGGCTCTCACTCTCCCCTCGAGTTTCTTTCGTTTTCTTTTTGTCGACCTCCTTTCTTGCGAAATTCAATCAAGTGTTTTAATTGAAACGTAAGCGTTATTGCGACGATTGATTCTTCAATAACGCTTTTTTGCATCGTCCTCTGTAATCAAGTACCGTATACTCGCGCCATCTCACGTATATGCACGTTCGCGGTTAATGTGTCCGATCGCGCCAAACAAATTATCAACTCGCCAAGCTTGATATAACTGATGTTTCTTTACTCCTCTCATACGAAAAGAGAAAGTATTGTTTGAAATTTTTGGCACGTACGTGCGACGGAACAATGGACAAATTTGGAAAAAAGCGGCAAATGTTTGATCAGTCAATTGAGCGTTAGCTCGTGAACGAAACAAAAAAAAAGGAGAGAAACTCAAAACTAAAATGGTCTCTGTAGAGAGTAGCGCAGGCAGAGCCAGATTAACGAGCGTGAATGTAAATTCAAGCGAAGGTCCCAGGGAAGCGGCAGTGGGTGAAAATCGAATGGGAAAGAGAGAGAAAGAGAGGGAACGGACGAAGCGAGAGAGGCAAAAAAGAAGAAGAGAGAAAGAAAGGGGGAGAGGAGAAAAAAAGAGAAGCGATCAAGGGCTCGGCGAAAAAGAGGTAGAGAGAGAGAGAGAGAGAGAGAGAGAGAGGAGGAGGCGACGCAACTCGAGCCGAAAACTGGTCCTGCGAGTCTTATAATAATATCGGCGTCGCACTCTTTTCTCTCTCTCTCTCTCTCTCTCTCTCTCTCTTCTTTCGTCTGCGCCTTCGTCCGTTCTCTCAAAAGCGTTTGCGAGTTTCCAAAAATTCGGACTTATCGAACCGGTTTGTGCTAAAAATTGACGCGAATCTATACATTAAGGATGGACTGCAAGTTGGCGTATCTATCTAGTCACGGGGGGGAAAAGATGAGAAAGAAGAAACGCGAGGGAGAGCGTATTTTTATTAGATGTATTATTGGATCTGCGGCTGTCATTTCTCGCGCGGCGTAAAAAGGAGCGTACTGCGTCGCTTGGTGTCTGCTCGAGGAACGAGGCATATGAATTTCCTATTACAGGAGGGAAAACGAGGTGGCGCTCTTATCTATCGGCTGGGCGCGCGCAGAAGAGGAAGAAAACGAGTAAGCCACAATGCCAGCCGATTGATTTACGTTGCTCGTTACGCGGTCGGCTGCTTCGCGAGCGAGCGAGAGAGAGAGAAAAATAAATTGATAGAGCGCCGTGCACGGTGGTGGCTGCTGCTGCGCGTATACGTATAGTCGAGGATGAACAGCCGCGGCAGACAAAATGACGAGAGAATAGACGTTGGGATTTGGCTCCTCTTTTTTGTGTTGTTTTTGTTTTCTCTGCTCTCCAAATGGATGTTTGGCCCGTGTCCGATGGAGTAAATTGACGGCGGTTCCACAATGTCCTTTTGCCGCGATCTGCACAAAGGAAGTGCAATTTCTTCGCTATCGCGAGCTTCGGAACATCGAGGAAGTCTCGGCCAAACAATCGTATCGATGCTTTCCTTCAGTTCGTTGGAAGAAAGAGAATTGCGTGCACGTCATCCGCTGGTAGTGTTTATCAGCGCTCGGGGCGCGTACTCGAGAATAGCGGCTGCTCTAATGCCGGAGATAGCCAAATGGCCCGGACGAATCCTCGACTCGTGTGGCATGGCACTATCGGCAATCTTGGCTCTCTGCTGCCCCCGGTATATATAGAGCTCACTATTCAAGACTCCAATCCAGCAGCGCACAAAGGCCCCCACCGCAGCTATACAGTAGAGAACGCCCGATCGAGAATGCGTCCGCGGAGCTGCCTTCGATCTTTCCGGCTTTTAGCGTAATTATCTAGTGTCCGGTTATCGGCCGGCTCTCTCTTGCACTTCCGGATGCTTTTCCCCGTCCATTATCCATTCAAATTCGCGGCTCGATCGACAATTTCCTACTTCAATCGACACTTTAATCATTTTTTTTAACTTTGTCTTCTATTAAGAGCATGACGGAGGGCAACCTAACCTATAAATTCGCAGATTCGATTATAACTTGATTGATATCAAGTTTACATGAAATATCGTAATTTCACACTATTATTGAAGTTATTGTTC
>JAWWMK010000008.1:3208757-3223563 GCA_035047105.1 Galeopsomyia nigrocyanea
TATATATATAAGACGCGGGAGCGAATCGGCTTCTTTTCTTCGGCACTTGTCATCGACTGCCCCGAGCGCCGAGTATTAGACCTTCGCTGCTCCCTCCTCGCCCCATCGTCATAAGTTTATATCTCACGTCCACACGGCTTCCAGCCAGTCGCTATTGCTATACGCCCGCGCCGCCTGTCTCGCTTTCTTTCTTTCTTCCTCTCTCTTTCTCCTTCTCCTTTTTTTTATTTTTACTTTTTTTCCTTGCTTCTTATGGCGCGCGTCCTTTCTTTTCCGGCTCTTATCGCTTCTCGCAACTCTTGGTGAGAAAAAAGAGGAAACTGGCGGCAATACAGATCGAGCCACTAGGGACGAACAACTTTACCGGACGAGTGGCTTGATTTATTGAGCATTTGTATTCAATTCTCTGAGCGTTCCTTTTGATTGTATTATCTATTCAATTTCAGCAACGCCAAGAGAGAAAAAAAATAACACGATTGTTTGTCTTGAAACATTGAAAGAATGGATAGAATCTGTACAATCTCGAAAAATTCCCCACCGACCAATAAGAACAAGTGGAAACGTCAACGGCGAGTATTGAAAATTGATATACTCGCGGTGGCGCGGGACGATCGAGAAAATAAGAAAGAGAAGAAAACGTAGGAAAGGAGGAGGAGAAGGAGCTTTCGGTCAAGCCAATAAAACAACAGCATTTCAAGTCTAGCAAATCATAAATCTTTAAAGTCCTTTTGAGCGGAGTCGTAAGAGCGAAATGCAGCTTTCCCATCACAATTTCGATTTTCATTTGGCTGTCGCCACTGCGGAGAGAGGGCAAAACGAGATTTACCTCGCGCAAACTTGCAGTGAAAACTCAAGTTCTTTCTCTGTGCGAGGAGGCCATTGAAAGACGCTCAAACCTAATTTTTGCCAAGTTAGAAAAGTTGCGGCAAGCGAGCGAGACTCGATAATCCGAATTGGTCGAAGGAGAGTCTCGTTCGCGCAAACTCGTTTCTCCATTTGCCTCGCTCTTCCTTTCCCTTCCCATACCACTTAGCCCATGAAATTCTCATTTGTCGAAGCTCAAGTTTTCATACGTCGCGCTGCACTTTCTCTTTATGTATTTTTGATGATAACTACTACGTTCGCAATCCCATCGTGAATGATTATAAACACCATAAATCCATGGAAGCATTGGACCGAATGGCGGTCGCGCGCGAGGGGACTGCAGACAAAAAACTTTGGACGCGGACATAATAAATGGACTAGACCGTCGGTCAGCCTCGCTTTGTTGATTTTTTTTTGCCTGCATCGGTCGGAAAGCGACTGATTGAAAAACAATGGCACGGCTAACAAGCGACGGGACGATGAAATCAGTTTAAAATTAGCGTGCGCGCGCGTCTCGCAGCGTTGCCTACTTGATGATGGATGATTGCAATAAACGCGTGCGCGGGGAGGCGATTTTTAAAAGCGCTGACCCACATATGTAGGCACGAGAGCTGCACGCGTGTATGCCGTGGCTCGCTGACGCGTGTTTAGCAAGGCAATTTACAAGCGGAGCGAGAGAAGAGTAGGAAAAGCTAGTGAGGCCCTCGCTACTCGTCCGCTCGTAAATCTGGCTGGTGGTGGTGGCGGCGGCGGTGGGCTGCTGGCAGCAGCGCGCAGCGGCGTGTCTGTCATTCTTTCTCTCGTTATGCGCGACTTCTCGAGGGTCGCGCTCGCTCTCGTCAAGTGCGCGTTATTAAAAACCGAGCCGCGAGCACGGAGTATACGTGTATATACAGCTACGTAGGGGTGCGTGCTCGTTTGCTCGCGAAACCAGGATCCTAAGCTCGAGAATGTGCAGCGCGCGTAAGTAGAGCAAGGTCGACTCGTCCTAAGCAGGCGTGTTTTGAATTTCTAGTGTTGACTTTGCGGCTGTAGCTGCTTTTTGACTTTTACGCTTGTCAAATTCCAGAAGGAAGCTGTATACTTTCGAATTCTCATTTTTCACTCGATCGATCAATCGATGGGACGTATAGGAATAATAAGACGTGAAAAATGTTGCTTTATGAATCGTCAAGCGATACTCGCGCATGGAAAATGTAAGCTGGCGTTCGATATTATTTATCGTCGAGTTGGAAAAGTCGCGATCTCGAGTGAAACGGGCTTATGAAAATCAAGAAGCCGAATAGGACCGCGCGCGCGCGAGCGCGAGATCGTTTTTCCTGTTTCGAGCAATGCGGGTGCAGGCAGCTGCGCGCGGCAATAGAATCGATTTGGAAGAGCGAAATCCCTCAACGCTCTCGCGCGCTTTATGCGCCGCACCGCGATAAATGTTTCCCTCGCGGCTCTGTGGATATCTCATGCAAATGAGCCGGGCGCTGAATCGATTTTATACGATCATAATGCACCTATCCCTGCGTCTTTTTTTCCCCCCAACCGCCACGCCGCGAAAACTCATGCAAATCCAGATTCAGCTCGCGCGCGGTGAAAAGCAAATTTTTTACAAACCCGCGAACGGCCGTTACGCTGCGAGGGCGAGGCACATAACTTTCATCCGCTATGGCTTTTCCGAATAAGAATTCAAGCTCGAATTCAAGCTTTTATCTCGCTGCCTGCAAATGTCACTATGTGCGTTTATGTGCGCCGCGACGAGTTTGTTTATGCTGAGCGCACCTGTTAAAAAAAAAGAAAAATTTTGTACTCGAGCTTTTTTGACGTGCATTCAAAAATTGTTCGCATACAAAGTAGAAGCGATTCGACATTCGTTGCAGAGTAAAAAAAGGAGAGAGAACGGACAAAAAAAATGGCAAGTCCTGCAGGAGGAAGTGTTGCGCAGACGGATCGACGGAAATATCAATCACCGTTATATCGGGTCGACGTAGTTGAGCGGACAGAGGGAAAAAAGCGAAGTGAGCCGCACCGCGCTAGGGAGTATCAACAGATGGTGCTTCGCTGGGCTGGCTGACAGCTGATTTAGCTGGCTGGGCAGCAGCAGCAACGCCGAGAGTCAAAGCTCGCCGGGCGTGAAAAACGAACGGGGAGAAGAAAAAGCTGGCCGCCCGAGTAAATGATCGTCGATTAAAGTGTCCCCTCCCCCCGTCCCCTCTCCTCCTCCCTGTCCCCTCCCGCGCGCTCACCCAGCATCCCAGCACCCAACGGACGCCGATTGACAAATGGCCCGTGAGATTTGCATTCGCTTTGCAAAGTGCCTACTCGGCTTTTCGCCCGAATAAAAGCCAAACCGATTGCGTCGCGCCTCGTCCATCCCGCAGCTTCCGTTCCAATTAGCGCGGCTCTGCCTCTTTGCCGCGACCGCTACTGCTGCTGCTGCTGCTGCTGCTGGGCTTTAGAATATCTTCCAAACGAACTCGTACAATCGTTCATCTCCAATTTAACCGAAAGTCGGCTCAGTTCTTCTTTTTCATTTTTTTTTTATCGCAATAACCAGTCGCCGCGGTTTCATCTACATTTCCACAATTACACGCTCGCGCGAGCTTCACATTTTGTTGACGTCAGAAGGCAAAAGAGAAAAAGCACATCGGGCAGAGAACGAAGGAGCAGAGATAGGATAACAATAAAAGCCGCGTGTCACGCTCGTGCGCGGCTGAAAAGGAAGACAGCTTCTTCTTCCCCGCGGAGAATAGAGCGAGAGAGGTGGACGCGGCTGGACTTCCATTTTCACTCGCGAGGATTGTCCTGGGCCAGCAGCCCGCGTCCTCATGATTTGAGTCGTGCTCGACAAATATTTGAACGCTCAAAGTGGAAATATTCCGCCGTGCCCGAGTTATTTGGTCCGTTGATAAATTATCTCTCAAAGTAAACGCTGCTCCCAATCCGAGCGTATGTATCCATTTCGCGCTTCGCGCTCTCGAATTATTACGCTACTCTAATTTATCAAAGGAGAAATTAAATACGACTCGCTCTGCAGTTAGCTTCCGACGATTTGGCTAATAACCTTTTAAGATGAATGCAAACAAAGCCACTTTGCCAGCTCGATTCCGTTTGCTACATTCTTGCCTACGAGTATTTTTCCGTAACTCAAGCAATTTAAGGAAGCTGCAAGATTAGGTCGATGAGGCTTTCAAAGCCGGGCGCGCGAGATAATGTGGAATTCAATCGGCGCCTGCTCGTCGGCAAAGCAAACAGCTAAGCCTCGAGGCGGGTTTGAGATTGAAAGTGGATTTCTCTATCGAGGCGACGAAAAGGAGAGAGAGAGAGAGAGAGAGAGAGAGAGAGAGAGAGAGAGAGAGAGAGAGAGAGAGAGAGAGAGAGAGAGAGAGAGAAAGAGAGAAAGAGACAGAGAGAAAAAAAGAAGTAAAGGGAAACATTAAACGCTCTCGAGCGACTGCTTTTGTACGCTTGCACGGGGGCTTTGACAATCGGCGCAGCGGCGGCGGACAGGGCAGGGTTGATTCTCTCGAATTTCCACTCTGGCTTATTTCCCGGGCATTATTGCGTCGGAGCTTGCATTAAAGCGAGTAGTAGGCACTTATCACTTTTGCCGATTGTTTATTCGCGTCTTTGGCTCTGGTTTCAGCTCTCTTTCAGTGCCTTATATATCCCCAGCTCGGCTGGCGCGTGCAGCAGGCCAAGAGAAGGCGGAATTACCGGCTTGTTTGTTTCGCATCTCCGAGTTTGACTTGGCGAATTTTCATTTGAGTAGAGACGTCTGGGCAAAAGTAGCCGGGAGGAAGAGCCGAGAGCTCTACTCTGTGTTGATCGACGCTGCGAGGAATAAGAACGAGCAGTAGTCGCGACTGCTTGCTCTCTCTCTCTCCCGCTCGGCGACTCTTTGTATGCGCGCTCGCTCGCTCGGCTCGACGAAGTCGCACTCTTGTCGCTCTTACCCTCCCCGCAACTTCGTTGCGACTGCGTTGAGCCGAGCGAGCAGACCTTTCAATCAGCGAATTTCGCCAGACCTTATTCTTGATAAACATTGCTTTCCGCTCTCCCTCTCAACGAGACGCCTGATTATTTCAGACAAACATTTGACAAAACTCCCAAAACTTGTCCGTAAATATCGCTATGATTCTGTGATTCACGAGAGAGAGATTAGCGCACAACGTCATACCCACTTTATAAGCAGACGCTCGAGCAGAAGACTTGAAATTAAAGCGAAGAAAACTTACTAAGGCGGGTACAAAATGAGAAGAAAAAAAAGTAAAATTACAAGAAAATTAATGCCGGGAAAGGCGTTTCGCTTGCAGCAGCAGCAACTTGAATAAAAACGAGCGCTGCAGTGCTCGCTAATTTGAAAATATTACGTGGACTCGTAGTGACTCTGGAATGGTTCTTTGCAAGTAGCTGCACCCTTGCACGTTCATTTCGTCTCATGAATAGATATAGGACATAGCTGAAAAAATTGTCAGTTGACGGTGGTAGCTCCTCTCGAGAAATATCTAAGTGCTTCTCGTTCAAAACTTGGCTCAAGATTCTGCGGCAATACTAATGAGCGCAAAAGGCGCGCTCTGCCGATCTATGTACATTCGCCCACGTCCGCGAGCTATACTCTCTTTCTCTCTTGATGTTTGTTTACGGCAGAGAGTGGGAGGGCCGACTTTCTTTATTTTTTTTCGTGTTTATATAAGGAGAGCAGGTAGTATCCAGCCCGAGCAATAAATTCTGGAAACGCGTTCTGTCGCCCTTCTTAGCTGGGCTGGGCGTGCGCTCGCGTTGAGCAAGGAAACGGACTTTTTTAACTCTCGTAACTTTGTTATTTATGTGCGGCACGCGAAGAAATAGATTTTTCAACGAGCGAGCTGCGAAAGCTGTCGCCCCTTCCCCCCCTCCGACCGTTCTTCCTATACTACCCTCGAGGCTCTCTTGTACCTTCTTTTTTTTCTCACTCAACTCTCTGTTTCGTTGCCGAGATATGCCTGGCCTCTTATCGGCTCCAGATTCCCCGGCGCCTTGCCTCTAATTAACCGATAAATCTGCCTCGGCGAACTTTCTTTCTGCCTTGCAACTTGTCGTCGTCGTCGTCGTCGTCGTCGTCGATCGAGTTTTCTTATCGTTTCGCAACTTCAAACACTCACGCACACATACTTACCCACTGCCGTAGACTTTGAGGGCGCGTGCCTCGGAAAAAGAAAATATACTCGCGGCACAACACGTCGAGTAATAAGCGTGAACAAATTTTTTTTTATGAGTAAAACAAAAGATGTCGGCGGGTGATAGTGATCGAGCGGGAGGCATAAAGGTCGAGTGAAGCAGAGATGGAAGCGGAAGAAGAAAAAGCAAAGCTAGCATGGGCGGGCTGCTATATTATTCGCTTATCGTTAATGCTCGCCGCGCTCTCGCGAGAAGCCGCAACGTCGGCTTATGCAAAAGTCGGCGGTGGCGGTTCGCGAGGCGTCAGCCCGAGGGGGGCGAAGACGTACAGGTGTAGACGCGGAAGAAACTGCTCTCTCTCTCTCTCTCCCTCTCTCTCTCTCTCACTCTCTCTCTCTCTCACACACTCTCTCTCTCTCTCTCTCTCTCTGTCTCTCTCTGTACGCACGCTCTCTCGCTCTCTTTATGCATTATTGAACAAAGCACTTGCGCGCTGATCTCTCTCGTCGACCGGGTGGGCTGCAAGCAAGAGCACACTACTGCCTCGCCATCCGTCTCTTTGATGCCGCACGCGCGCATCGATTTCTCAAAATCTCGCTGAAACTTTTATTATTAGTCCCCCCCCCTCCCTTTTCTTAGCCTTCGAAGGATCGCGCGAGAGAAAGGCTGTAAGAAAGGATCGCAACTACGTGAGGCGCCGATTCAAATCACGAGGATAAGTCGCTCTTGCGTGCACCTGACGTAGCCAGATTCTTTTTTTCGGCAAACATCTCTCTGCGTTATACATGCATATATAGCTGCATAAATAAACTTGCATGTGTATACGTAACAGGCACTCGTCGAATCAATTTGTTTTCACGCGCCGCGCCGATCGATGCGCCGCGACTGTATGCACTGTACTGGCTATGGCTTCGTGTATCGAGCGCATGTTTACTATTCATCAGTTTGTTGTCTCGAGCCGCGCGTACAGCGCAGAGGGAGGGAATCGATGACGGATTTTCATTCGAATAACCGAACTCTCATGTGAAATTGATGAGTCCATCTCTATTTCGCGTGAGTTGCCCGTTCGTTTTAAATACTAGCGCCGCACCACCCGGCAAACTTGAAATTTATCAATATGATAGAAGCTCCCTCTCCGCGGCTGCGGCTGCACACTCTGATATTCATCGCGAGCTAGCTCGCGAATGCGAAATGCCGCTTGTGCGCCGTGTGGCACACACCTGTCCGAAATAGGTCACGCCAGGGCAATAATTCTGTTGGAATTTTCTCGCGCTCGCTCTCCTCCAAAAGCTGCTTGCGATTCAGCTCTCTGCGCCAATTTTTTTCTCGTTTCCATCCACGCGGGCACACATACACCTTCGCCCCGCGCCGTATTTTCAAGGTATCTTCCGCCGAGGCATGTTATACAGCCGGCGCGCACCGGTAAACGATATTCGATACTGGCGCGACGCGACAGCTTCTTCGCGGCATGTTGTATATCATGGAAATACGTATGAGCTCCGATTGAAGCCTGACACGCGCATCGATCGCGACCAAATAACTCCGCGAGTCCAATCTCGATACTTGCGAGCGTCCATACGTAAGAATCTCGGCGGAGAAAGAAAAAAAAAACACACGTACATACACACGTACACCTGCAGGCGGCATATTGGACTGCAGAGAGCGACCGAGCCAACCAGGACAAACGTTATGGCTTCGGCTCCTTCCCTTCCTTTTTTTTTGGTTGGGAGCGAGAGGCAAGAAGCCGCGCAAGCTCCTCGCTCATAAAACGCAAATGCGCGCGAGGCCAAGTTTCGGAAGCTGGCCTCCCTCCCCCCGAACCTCCCTTATATTTTCGTTCTAGCGTACACGTGCGCCACCGTCCTCTCTCTCTGTTCTCTCTCTCTCTCTCTCTCTCTCTCTCTCTCTCTCTCACTACCAACGTAACCAACCGCGACCGACAATAATGAAATCCATAAATCCATGAGAGTAGCGCATACCAGCACCACTACTACCACCTCTGTACTCGCCAACTACGCGCCGCTCTGTCGAAACCTATTCTGTTCTCTATTTTTGCTGGCTCCCTTTTTTTTTCATAAAAAGAATTTCTTGTTCCTCTCATAAATTTTATATTACTGAATAACTCTGAGGCTTATTCAAAGTGAATTTTACATTGCAAACCTGCCGCGACGTACAATTTTATTTTATCAAGATTTATTTCTCTTCGACAAAGAAAAAGGAAGCAATTGCATCAGCGTTAAAGCCGAGAGTGTTTTTGCTATAGCAAAATTATAACTATAAGCGCTGAAAATGTTTGCTGCATATATCCGCTTAGTTGATTAAATCGAGCGCTCGCGTTATCTGGAAAGCTTTATGCTCTACAGTGCAAGCCCTATTTTCTTAGAAGTAGCAGCAGAGCGGCGGTAGCAGCAGCAGCAGCAGCATCTCTACGGTTTCATTATCGCGCGCCTCGACGGCTGCACGCGCGCGCCAGCCAAGTAGTATAGCCGACTGTCCGGGTCGCCGCCGCCGCCGCCGCGGCAATCGATTTCGCCGTCGCCAGCTTGTCGCTGTGCACGAGTTTGTCCTGCGCGCTTCTTGAAAAAGAAAAGGGCGCGCCGCGCTGGGCTACCTCAAAGAATCTGGGCCACGTTTGAAGCTTTTTTTTACTCTCTTCCTTACCTCGACTCGCCTTCTTTCTCAAATTTCCCGCTGTACACAAGCCTTTGTGTACGTGTATGTATGTATGTGAGCCCCGCTTTGCTGTAAAATTTCCAAGTCGATCGTATTATGCGCCGACGCGAGCCACTGCAGTAGCTCGCGAGACTCGGGGGACGACCACGTTAATCTTTCAATGCACGCGAGTGCTGCGACGACGACGACGACGACGACGACGACGACGACGACGACGAGTTTTCGCTTCAAACGCGCTTGATTACTTCGCTGCACTTCTGAAATATTCCTACTGTCTGCACTACGCTTTTACTTCTTTTTTTTCTTCTCTTGTCGTGGCCGAAGCTATCAAGAAGTCATGCGACGCTCAAAGTCGAAATGTTAAATATTCGCTCTGGCATTTTTGACAAATTGCAAGTTTTAATAAAAGGGCCATTTTACACAAGTACGTTATATTGTCGCAGGAGACTGTACCTTGATTGAACTGCCCTTTTCTCATGAAAACAAATTGATTGCCCGTCGCAGTCGTCGTATACATTAATTATAATGCATTCCACGTGCAATTAAAAAAGTATAACTAGAGGGACAAATTCTTTCGGAAATTGGACTCGATATATACATATATTTAACGACATTATTCATGAGGCCTGGTTCTTTTTGCATTCTTGTGCATTGTCGATTGCAGCTATCGCGGAAAAACTACTCTTGAATTTTCATGCACGCTCGAGTACGTGAGCGCTGTTCGATTTGTCGCAACGATTCGCGAGGCAATAGCATGCATCAGCAGCAGCAGCAGCAGCAGGGTTTTTCGGCCAGCGGCCGCGCGTAAAAAGAATAGTTCATGGCCAGCTGAATAATTTCGATGGAAAATATAAATTTTTGCGTCGCGCAATTTCGTGTCGCGTAATCGATGGACTGTCGTCGCGACGAAAAGAACACTTGAAGCATCCCAACGTAGCCAGATTAACGTCGCAGCGAAAAGAAAGCGCATAAATATCTAGGAGTTGGTGCAGTAGCTGGAGCTCGTGTACGCGGGGCAAATGGACCTCGTAACTCTGGAAATTTGGCCCTTTCCAAAGTTTCTTGCAGCAGCAGCAGCGAAAGCGCAGCTGTAATTTGTTGGAGGAGAGCGAATGGAAGCTCGACTCCCTCTCCTTCTCCTCCTCCGGTTGCTGCTTCAAGTACTTCGCTCTTGTTTCCAAGATTCGGTGGTGCGGCGGCGCACCGGTTGCTCGCGCATGTAGCATCCGGGAACAAATACAATTTGAATGAATTAGCAGTAAACTGAAAATAGTCAATTTGGGTTTACCTGAGGCCCGCTTAGCGGTGGAGAGAGGGAGAGAGAGAGAGAGAGAGGCAGCCTTGCGAGCGCATATAACCGTTTTTCTCTTGCTCTCGATCTCGCTTATTTCCTTTATCTGGGGCCCCGGTCTAAACGATATTTTCCGGGAAGCTTCGCCTCCTCGGAATAACTGCGCTCTCTTTTCTCTGCCTCTCTCGTTCTCCTTCCTTCATTGAGTTTTCGGCTTTTATTTAATCTGCTTTTCGCTCTCGCTTTCCCTCTCGTTCCTCGCCATTACCGTCGAGTGTGCGGCTTCGAATCGATTCAATCGCTTGCTAGTGGCCAAGTGCCGCTGCAGCTTATTTTTATTTTTCCTCCCCCCCCCCCCCCCCCTCTGCAGCCGTTAATCCGTCGATTTTTCATTTCTCTCGAGTGATCGCGCCGAGCAACTAGGAAATGACTTTTCTAACGGGCGCTTGTTCAAGTTGATGGCGCGCTATAGATATATACACTCACACACACACAGCATATCTGAGATTGGCTGCGGGCTGCTGATTAAACGGAAAACTGATGTTGCCTCGCTAGCGAGAGAGAGCTCATAGATGCTAGATTAAAAACTTTTTCTAGTCCTTTTCGGCCAATAAACGAGCGCTCGCTCACTGCAGCGATGAACTTGCAATTGGACAAATTGAAACGGCGCCGGCGGCAATGGCAGCAGCAGCAGCGGCGAGGTTCGCATTTAAATGGTTGCTCGACTGTCAGAGGTTATGCGGGGTGCCCAGGTGAGCCCACTCGACTCTCTCTCTCTCTCTCGCTCTTTCTATTTTTCTCTCTCGCGAGCGCGGCAAATTTAAAAAGCTCTCGGCGGGACGCGGGCTTCGGTCTCGAGGGTAATTAGCCGTGCGCGCGCTTCGAAGGGAATGCGAATGACAGTACGCTCGCGAAACAATAGCCTGATCACGGCCCCCCCTCCCCCCCCCTACCACCACCCACACCAACTACGACTTCACAATTTATTCTCCATCGCAAGCTTGCTGCTGCTGCTGCTACTGCTGCCATTGTCGCCGCACCTCGACAGCCCCGATATTGTTATGCTTCTTCGATTTCCATGATAATTCCGTTGCTCCGAGCTTAATGGGGCTTCCCCTCCTCCCTTCTCTTTACGCATCCCCATTGAGACTTTTCGGATGACGAATTGTGTTGTCACGCTGCTGCTACTACCGTTTCCTCGTTCGCTCCCCCACTTGTCGATTTACAAGTGCGATTCGCGACTCCCGCTTTTTCAATTAACCTCGTTCTGTCTACGATCTGTCGCCGGATTTCCTGGCTTTCGACCCTTTTGTTGTTGTCGGCAACAACGACAACTATAATGATTTTAAAACTGTATCTTTTTGCAATCGACAAAAAAGAGAGATAGAAAGAGAGAAAGTTCGATAACTTACGCAAAATAATGGACGAAAAAGTGAAAAAAGAAAGGAAAAGAAAGAGATCGCTGGTGTCTCGTTGAGCAAAGAGAGAAAGAGAGGAAAAAGCAGTATGAAAGAGGTGAAATTCTGGAGCGCGCGCCCATCTCATTTGTTCGTTGCAGTGCTCTCTTCTGGCGCGCGTCGTCGTCGCCGCGAAAGCGAATATCCCGGGTTCTCGGTAATTTTAGACTCGCGTAGACGCAATAACACATGTGCCCGTTGTCGTCTACGTCGTGAGCGTCTTTTGCTGCTCGCTTTTTGGATTAACGTAGCACCGCCGCGCCGCGCCGTCCTGTTTCTCTTCTCGGTCTCGCGGTTCCGCGCGCAAGACGATATAAGACGCCCTGAGCTGGTAATTGAAAGGCCGCTAAACCGCCGTCCGATTAATTGCACGCCCTTTTCGCGGAAAGCTGCTGCCAGGCGGACCTTTGCCAACAGCAGACGGCCACTCGACAATAAGACGTCAGCTGACCGCAGCTTTCTCGCCCATCCTTATTTGTGGCTGGAGCTCGCGCAGCATTTTATTAAAACTTCCCTCCTCCGCACTGTGCAACCCAACTCGCCGCTACAATAAGTATATAATGAATGGCGCTTATCATTTTTACTCTCTCTCTCTCTCTCTCTCCCATCCATTCCTTTCTCTCTTTCGAAAGACTTCTACTCTAGCACGCGGTTTTTTCACGGAAAATATTCATTTCATTTCGCGCGTTCCAGTATATCTGATGTTGAGATGAAACAAATTTTTTTCAATGCTTTTGCAAACGTCCTGCCTATATAGGATTCTCAAGAGTAAAAGTGCTGTCACATTCGATTCGCGAGCTTTTGTTTCTGAAAAATGAAACCTATCGGATCAACGCGTTTTGGGTATCAATTTCGTGCAATCCGGCTTTCAGTAGCGCATGTATAATCTCTTGTGCTGTGATCAAAGCGACGAGATTAAAACTCGTATAAATATATAACACATGTTGTAGCGATTATTAACGGTCATCAAAGGAAATAATTCATCATTGCTGGCCAGTAGCGGAGTAGCTTATATGAGTTGGTAAAGCCGTAGGAAATGGACAGAAGCCCAAAATATAGTTGTATATACGCGCATAGAGCGAAACGACTCTACGTCAGCCATCATCCCTGCTGACACAAATATCAATGATGAACTAGATGGCAGGGGGAGGGGGGGGGGCTATAGCCCTAATTACGTTGGTGCGACAGGCGCCACGTAAAGTGTCATCGGGCGGCAACAATGCATCGAGCGAATGACGGGAATCAAGCAATAGCAGCCGCTCACTTTCCTCCATACTCGAGTTTTATATTTCGCTTTCGAACGCTAACCGCAACCACGTGCAATGATGTTGCCAACTTTTTTTTCTCCTCTGCCCTGGCACGTGCATTTTGTTTGACTCACTCGCTCGCTCTCCCAGGATTGACATAACGATGCAGCGTTTGCCTCGGGAAATCGCTTCTATCACTGTCGCTCGGCTAACCCGACTGATATGCCCGCCAACGACGTGAATTTTTCTGTTGTTTTCCCGGGCATATCTCTTTTTTTTCGTTTTTTTGGTTGGTTTGGGTTTTCGTCCGGAATTTGTTTCCGTTGACGCTTTGCCGCGGCAACTTGATAGAGCGCTCGTCCGTTGATTTTGCCCTCTCGTTTTTCCCCGTGGTTTCCACTTTCCAGCGAATATTTTGTTTATTTTTTTTTATTGTTATTTCCCAAATATATCTGTGGCGACAAGTTTGAAAGCTATGAATAACCCTGAAAACGTCTGAGGCAACTACGCGATGTAATAGTTTTCAAGTATCTCGATATATCGCACACGTAACTAAGTGTCATGTTTTTTTTATGTTTCAGGTGAGTCACAAAACTAATTCCTCGCAAGTTAGACACGCTCCTCGTGTATACACGTAAGTTATATTTGATACGGTCGTAAAATCAAACATACTATACGAGACAGAGGTAAAAAAAAGCCACAGTAAATAATCCGTACATCATTGATAACACGTTAAGAAATAATTTTTTCGTTGCCACGAGGGTGAAGGGTGAGGGGGGTTGGGGGGTGCGCGCGGGGACGCTCATAAAATTTTATCATGCTCGTAAAATTTTATGAAAAAAGGTGTATCATTGGGCGCGTGCGTGCGGCAGCTTTTTAGGTAAAAGTTCCCCTTTACGAGGAAGCGCCGTTATATATATATTTCAGAATTAATACACCTGGGAACATGCGTTGGGATATGTTGGTCGGAGTCCCAAGCGCGCTCGCACTAACAGAGAGAGAGAGAGAGAGAGAGAGAGAGAGAGGGAGACAGAGAGAGAGAGAGAGAGAGAGAGAGAGAGAGAGAGAGAGAGAGAGCGACACTCGCGAGTTGCTCATGAATTTCTTTCGAGTATAAAGCGATGGCGGCGGCGCGGTGGCGGCGGTGGTCTGGGGTAATATAATTTTATTGAGGAGCACGCAGCGCCAGTCGAGAGAGGAGGTTTGCCCTCGCTAATTACAGCTAAAGTGCAAGAGCGCGAAGACGTGACCAAGTTACGCGTGTATGGCCATTTAAGAGCAATAAAACTCGTGCTCGCGCTCGCGCGCGGGCGATATAGAGGAAGTGAGCCAGCCACCAGCGCCATAGAGAGAGAGAGAGAGAGAGAGAGAGAGAGAGAGAGAGAGAGAGAGAGAGAGGGCGAGAGAGGGCGAGAGAAAGACGGGCACGCGATCCTATAAACATCACGAAAGCCGCCGGCAGCAAACTTCTCAAATCATACTCGGTCACGCAGCTTCATTATACTTTGCGACGTTAATGAACTAAATTAAATAACGGCAACGCGGCGTGCGCTCTTCGGCCTCCCGCAGCTTGAAAATTCAAATTAAACTTGCAGTCAGTCTCGCGTGCGCATCCAACAACCACCTTCAGCTTTCTTTCTTTTTAACGATCTTTGTTCGCATAGAGATCAGAGCTCGAGTTCCAAGGGCGAAAGATACGCAATGCATCATCTGCTCGTATGATCGTAGCTCGCGCAAATCATCCGTCTATCGGCTGGTGGCTGTCTGCCTGTGTGTATGGTATAGCTTGGAGGGCGGCCAGTAATTCGCACGTGAGATGGCGGATTTTGGAGGGCTTCTTGAAATATTCAAATTTCACGCTCGGCTCGCCGTGAAATCAAGGCTCTGCTCGGATAGCGCGCTGTTAAATTCGCTCGCGCGCGAGCTCTCGGTGTCAGGCGACATCCCGCATGATTAATGTGTTACCAGCTCGGGCTTCGCACACACATACACACGCACACGCAGTATCCGCAAACGACGGATGATCCAGACGACGCTAGCGACGCCGCTTTATTTCGTTAACCTTTCAATCGCTCATTCACGCGAATCTTGCATATATATATTGTGTAGCGAACCGCTACTATATA
>JAWWMK010000008.1:3225170-3241015 GCA_035047105.1 Galeopsomyia nigrocyanea
CCCCCCCCCCCCCCCCCCCCCCCCCCCCCGTCGCTTTCTATCCCCATTTCGTTATACACACGGGAGAAGGGGGAAAGAGTTTTGCGGCGACGCTACCGGTGAGAAAATGAGAGGAGCAAGCGAGAGCGAGAGAGAGAGAGTCGAGGCTGAGGCGATAATGAATAATTCCGGAGGCGGTTCCGTTTAAAACAGCACACTTGGCCGCAATGGCCTCTTCGGCGCCCGACGCGCTGCTATTTTTCTCCGACTTTGCGCGCCGCGGCTTTCCACTTTTTTCCCCATCTTCGTCATTTATATTTTATGCCAGCTCGCTTCTTCTTCTTCTCCTTACGATCTCGCGCGTTTTGTTCTCCTCTCTGATGCTCTTAATTAAACCGAGCTCGCTCTCGCCAAACACGCCGACGACTATGAAACATGAGAAGAATTTTCATTGCTGTTTTTTTTGGTTAGCACTCCGTTCAATTTCAATTCGCCTGACTTGGAATTTCATCGACGTAGTGTGTGTGTGCGCGCGCGCGGTAATTTAGCAGTGAAGAGGTAAGCCGAAGTAACAATCTCGCAGCGATAATTCAAGTTTCATGTCGGAGCCGCCAAGCAGCTGCAATATATTCCGCAGCTAGCACACAGCACAGAATCAGGCAGTAAGGCGGTGGTAAAAGCCACAGCGAAAATAGTTAAACGGAAGCAAGTTTGCCGGCCAGAGCCGAGCGTAAGTAGTTAAGTCCGCGTCTAGTCATCCGGCAGCTGTGTGGTGTTGCACAGGTTATATAGGTGGACTGTCTCGCGCAACGGTGGCGGCCGAATTAATTGGCGGATTCTTCTATTGTCTCGTAAACCGAAAAGATTAAACGGATGCGCGTACGCGAGTGTGGCCTAGCCCTAATCCCTCGGCGTATTTCCTCTTCGGCATTGCCCTTAAATCTCTGCTCGTTTTTCCCGCGCGGTAACGCGGCGGCGGCAACGTTAGAGCTGCCGAGATTGCCGCTCGATTGGAGCCGTGTTTGTGATAGCTACGGCGAGCGTCTTATATGAGCCGAGTAAAGCTCGACGGCGGCGGGTATTGAAAGTCGCTAGCTCTCTTGGTGTTTTTTCTGCGCGCTCGGTCAGCCGAGTTATAAAACGTGAGCCGGTTACGTCGATCGTTCGCTCTATGTCAAAGGCTGGCAGCGCGGGCGCGTACTTTTACGAGCAGCTTAATTGGAAGTTTAAGGCGTCGTAAAGCTCTCGCGCTACGAATATTATGACGGGCGCTGACCACCTCTCTCTCTCTCTCTCTCTCTCTCTCTCTCTCTCTCTCTCTCTCTCTCTCTCTCTCTCTATGATTATACTTGCTATGAAACTTTGGGATTCATTACCATATAATATAAAAATAAAACCTTCTCTAGAATCTTTCAAATCAGCAGTCTATGACTACTTACTTAGGGGTAAATTTGATATCAACGAAAATTGAAGTGAGAAATTAAAAATAAATAATGTGACTACGCCTTAAAAATCATATGTATTTAAACAACGTGCGACTCAAAGTAATAGATTATTGTTATATTTGCGATATTATCTTATGTTAAAATTTATAATGATTGTAAATCTACATTATATTGTAAGAACTTAAAACATTTGTTTACCTCATGTTACAATGTATGAGTTATCTACCTCCAATGCTTTAATGTAAAAATTTTTTTGTTACAAATTTGTTACTACGTATTAATTCACACTGTACTACGATCTGTATACATAATGCTATTCGGCTCAATTCGAGCCTTAGCAAATAAATAGTATTCAATCAAAATCTCTCTCTCTCTCTCTCTCTCTCTCTCTCTCTCTCTCTCTCTCTCTCTCTCTCTCTCTCTCTCTCTCTCTCTCTCTCGCTCTCTCAATTGATGTAGACCACAGAGGAGGCGAGTGTGAGCGGCGAAGCACGCACGTACGCATCTGCCTTGTTCTTGCGCTCTCGCGAGTTCCAATTTCCGAAAGAGCTTCCTAATGGAATTAGCCGGAATCTCGACGAGTTTATTCTTCGAGCGAAATCACGCCCCGGAGTCGCCGCCGTAGGGAGCTCCAGAGACAGTTTTATTATATACGTGTGCCATGCTGCTCTGTGTAATATAGCGCAAACTTTTCAAGCTTTCTCCCTTCTCTCTTTCTTGTCCTCGCGCAGGCACGCTCTCCCTTTCTTTCAGACAGTCGGACGGTTATTATTATTACACTGCCGCCTCGTAAAGTATCTCGCGCTCAAGGCCGCCACCGCCACCGCGCGCGCCGCCACTACTGCTGCCAATCCTTCCAAAGTGCGCCAGCAATTATTCAGCCGCCGATTTATTATTCTATTATAATACTTACCGTTATTTTATCATCATTCTCGCAATAAACAATAAGATCTATATGAATTATTGCGTATTTATTGTGATGACATTTGATTCAATACCTCTTTTTTTCAATATTGATCGTATTGAATATGAAATGGAATTTGAGCAGTCGCCTGTCTAACGGAATGCATAATTAAAATAACCCAATTACAGAATTAATGAAAACACATTGAAACTTCACTTTCACGTGTTTATTAATTACGTGTGCCACAGTTAATTAACCATTGATGCTGTTGATAGTTAACGTCATGAATAACGCGAAAGGTATATACGAGATTTAATCATAGCTCGGCGTATAGTATAACCTCGCGGCTATACAGCGAAAACATTTGGGTACAAACTAATGACATCAGCTGTGCGGCCACAATGTATCTGGAAATAGGCGCTCGCGACTTACGCCCGCCCATCTAATTTGGAGGGCGCATTCTGTGGCGCGTCTCGCGATAATTCAGCGCACCTCACTTTCACTCGACGACGACGACGGCGGCCCTTTTGAACGGCGCATCCCGTCGAGCGTAAAGGGTGAAATGAAGCTGGAACACCACACCCTGACTATATCCGCCTACGTGCGTCGCATAACCCTTGGTTACACTTCAACAAAGTCTTTGACCTTCTGCCTCGCATTGCTTGCTGCGTGTCTCATTTTCCTTTGCCGCGTGGACTGTATAGTGTCCGTTGCTGCTCTTCCAATGGATTTCGCAAATGGAAAATTGTCGGCAAATTTGGCCTGCGAAGCTGTGTAAATTAAATGAAAGAGGGTGAAAGAAAAAATCTGAGCGATGACATAAAGCTCATCGCTTGAGATGGATATTCGCTTGATTGTTCGTTTAATCAAATCAGAGGGCAAATAATTAAAAGAAGCTAGCTCTGGGCCATTAGCCGGGGTAAGGAGACGAGAAAGAAAAATGATAGCGCGGAGATGTTCTTCCACGAGCTCGAGCTGCCAGATAAAGGGTTAAATTATATTCCCTTTTCTTCCCTTTTTGATCTCTCTCGCTCTCGTGTCTGCAAGCCCCCTCGACTGCGCATTTTCCCTCGGCCGCCGCCACCGTTTCTTTTCTCTCTCTCTCTCTCTCTCTCTCTCTCTCTCTCTCTCTCTTCGCAGGCATCTTTCTCTCGAACCCGACGAAGATGCAAAGCCCAAGGAATTCGAGCATTGTGGAATCAATATCGCTCAAAGCCATTGGGCGATGCGCTAGCTGCCTCTTACCTCTCTCTCCCTCTCTCTCTCTCTCGCTCTCTCTCTCTCTCTCTCTCTCTCTCTCTCTCTCTCTCTCTCGGGGTGCTACTACGCTTCCGAGACGAAAAGGGAAAAAATCGTTCTTTTTACTTCTTTCTCCCCTTTTCTCGCGGGCTGTAATCGAGCAGCTACGAGCGGCGTAGCATCGCAAGGGTGTCGAAGGTAGCGGCGGCGGCGGCGGCGGCGGCATTTCTCGCTTGCTGCCGCCGTCTGATTTCTCTTCGCGCTCGCGCGCTCTTTCTCTGCTTCGGCTTAATGGACGAATTATCGGGCGGCGCGCTCGTAAAGCACCGAGTACCTATGATATAAAGAACGAAAAAGAACGCTTCCCGCTAAAGAGAAAGAGATGAGGGGGCTTTATTGTTTTACCGCGCTGACGCGATGTGCGATTCCGACTTTGCGTAAACCTTTCATCTTTTATATATCGCTCTTCACGCTCGCTTTTGTCCATGTTTTGTTCCGAATGACGTGTTTTTTTTGAATGCGTTACGATTAATGACGACGATGACTGATGTTCTTTTGTTCTTTTTCTGTTTCAGGTGAGTTCACGTGCACAGATTTTCTCTCTAAGTCTGCACCATTTGTAAGTACAATCTTGTTTCATGAGATGAACAGCTTGACAGTCAGGGATGACTGCAATGCCATTATTTCCAAGAAATTAACGTTAACGGTTCGCAGACAGCTGCTGGAGGGTGTCCGACCATTCGTTGATTTTTACTACTTGCTGCAACGCCAAAAGTATAAATGCTTGAGCGTTTGCGGCCAAAATCAATATAGACGCAAGTATAAAACGTACAGGGTAATATAAAATTCAGTGGGGCGTGTCGATAAAAATCCATTCGGCAGTACTTATCAGCAAATAAAAGGATAACGATAACGCGATAAAAAAAAAATATATATCTCGCGCGGCGCGCGGAAAGAGAAAAGCAGTGAGGAATACGCGATGAGCAAAGATCGCTCTTTGCGCTCCTTGGCTCGCGGAGCTTCATCAAATACGCCAAGGAATTTTTATGCGGAACTCGCGTTTGCTCGCGCTATATGCCTTGCTACGGTAATACCAAGGAGTGCGCACCGCCGCGCCGTTGCTGCAGAGCGACGGCATTATACCGTAATATACTATCGACAAAGAAACTTAATCTCTCTTTGCCTGCTGGGCGGCATCCAACGTCTAATAGCATTTTATTTCCTCTCTACGCGAAAACCCTCGTTCCTTGCTGCGGAGAGAGAGAGAGAGAGAGAGAGAGAGAGAGTTCCGGCTTGCTTTTTTTTTTGCTTCCTTCCCGCTACGCTTTAATTACAATTGAGTGTCTGAGCGCAACCAGTTGTTCTCGATTTTTATACTTGAATTTATTGTTATTTCTTTTTTTTATAAATGTTGCTCGTGTGTACAATTAACGTGTTTGGAATCTGCTGCGAGATACTGGCGGTAATGGGATATGAGAAAAAGCGTTGTAGCATTAAATTGTTCTCGCATACGAAGGCAGCATGATTAATTTGGGAACATGGAAGTGCATCGGTTCAGGCAGTCGCGCAAAACACGTGCATTTCGTGTTTCGCGCTTTTGGCGCTTGATGCGGAGCCTCGAAACAACAGCGCATCGGCTTGGCCGCTGAAAACTCGGCGATTTTCGACTCGATTTTTTTTTCTCTGTTCGCTTCCGTGGCGCAACAGCGTTTTATTTTCATTTTTGCTCTATACCGAGGCCGCGCCGCAGAGCGCCAAAGCAGCGGCTGTTCCGACTCGGCAAAGCGATTTCCCTTGTATCGTCGAGTGCGTAGCGTACATTTTTCGTGATTTTCCGCGAGCTTCATCTCTCTCTCTCTCTTTCTCTCTCGCTCTCGCTCTCTCCATCCTCTCGTCCACTCTCGTTTGCCGAGCTTTAGCACCCTAAACGATTATTTCTGGTACACGAGTGCTGCATGCGCGTAATACCGACAGAACGATTCGTATATGCTCTCATGCTAGACTTCATGTTCGTTGTTACTCCGTTCGTTATTTGTGAATGTTGCACGATATGTATTGTGCCTTCAATGTTGGAAGATTGAAAAAGAGGTCAATGAAAGAAAATATTTCAAAGTGGCTCTTTCGTTAGTCACTTGATGATAATACACCTGGTTCGTTAACTGTTAACGATTCTTTCTATCAGTGTACATGGAAGTGTACGAGCAGGCATGATATTTCTTGGACTTCAGTCGACTTATTTAAGAAGTTTTCTTATTATCAGTAACAGAAATACAGTCACAATGCAATGTAATACGTGATTCTCGATATCAATTTGCTCTCGTGGCAGATACCAGAAAAATTACTCCATTTCTCTCACAGTTAGAGAGTACCAAAGGTCAGTCCATAAAAAATTCAATCACATAATTGCCTATTCGGAGTTGAATCGCGGAGGCAGGTCAATCCAAGAAGTCTCATTGGGGGGAAATGCGGTCAATTATCTTCCTCGTTCGCACTTTGCCTCGGCAACAATTGCGCGGATCGATGCAAATTCTCCGTGAAAGTTTAATAGAGACAATCGCGGCCGAGGCTCGCACAACACAACGTAGGCGCGATTAAATTCCGCTCCCGCGCAGCCTAAGTCATTAAGCTCGCGTGTTACACCCTCGCGTTTAGTACGCGGCGGCCCCGAGAAGTCGAGGGAAGAAAGAGAGAGAGAGAGAGAGAGAGAGAGAGAGACAGAGAGAGAGAGAGAGAGAGAGAGAGAGAGAGAGAGAGAGAGGCCCCCTTCTACTCGATAAGCCCATGTAATTCCAGCGTGCTGGCATAAGATATGCCCGAAAATTACTTCCAAGCGCGTCGACGAGCTGCCGAGGAGAAACAATAGGGAGAATGATTTTTTTTCCTGCCGTCTCGCTCGCTTGCCGATTGAAAATCTTTTTCTTTTTCTTTTTTTTTCTGAAAAATTAAACTCTCATTCTTGCTGATGTTTTTTAAGTCCAATTGGAGCTGCTTGTAGCTCGCGCGCATGACAATTCACCGCAAAAGGTCGAGAAAAGAAAGAGAAAGGTAGAGGGAGAGCGAGGTGAGAAAAAAAATTGATAAAAGAACAGAGGCAAGATAAAAGCGAAAGAGGGAGGGAGGAGAAGGGTCGTTGGGCGAGATATGAAAGGCGGCGCTAATAAGGGAGGAGGCGCAGCAGCGGAGTACGTGAGCTCGAGCGTTTGCCGGCTATTATATGGCACTAGCTGCGGCAAAACTTGGGGAAACTTATGAAAGTAGGATTGGGTTCGAGTATAACGGAAGTGCCGCTGGCTTCCTGCTAGAGAGCGAGCGAGCAGCTTCAAACGGGATGGGAAGGAGGAGGGGGGACAACGCACTCGAGCGAGATATAGCGAAACATATTAGCCCTTCCTAACGACACGCTTGCCAATTGCTTTCTAGTTTCTTCGGCTCGCTTCCCTGTACTAAACTCCAGCCCGACAGCCTATAGTTTCCTCCTCGCAGCAGCCTGACACTTTTTTCACTTTTATACTTCGCCAACTTTTCCAACCGATTTTATGGCACTTCGTATATATACTTCCGTTCCCGCACTTCAATTTACCAATCGTTCCATTCAGGCTGCCTGACCATACAGAGTCAGTTATTATATGAAAGAAAAACAGCAACTACAGTGAATCATAAAAGCTAAGTTCTCGCGAGAGATACTGAGCAGAATCGAAAGCCGGCAAATTAGCAGCGAGATTTGCTCGCAATAGGAACACGTTGGGAAAGAGCGTGAGCGCGAGCGAGTGAGAAAGAGAGAGAGAAAGGAGAGATTTAATCGAGCACGGTAACAAGGGGCTTCCAACGCCATTGTTCGTCTCTCGTTCGGGCCGAATATTCTCGTAAAATAATTTAGAGCCGCGCCGATAATAACTTGAAACTGAAACTGCGGCGCGCAAGAGGGAGGGAGGTCGAGCGAGAGCGATAGAAAGAGAAAGAGAGAGAGAGAGAGGGAAAGAAGAGCAGAGCGGAAACTCGTAAAATAAGCATCGGACTGCGGGGGTGGATCTCACTCCGGAAAAACTTTTCTCTTCGCTCGAAGGCGCGTTAATCTAAGATCCTCCTCTCGTTTCTCATCGTGACTGAAAATGCGACGCTCGTCTGTAAAGTACAATCGCCCAAGCCCTTCGAACCAAGCACGAAAAAACCCCCCCCCCCCCCCCCCCCATTGCCTCTTTTTGTTCTTCGGTTCTCTTCGCGGAGGAAAAACCAGCCAGCGAAAACAAGCTTGTCCGACGGATGAAAATCCTGATAGCTTGATGCAATTCCGCTTGAATCATCTTTCACCGAGAATTTGCTGTTTAAAAATAGACTTTTTCGCTGACAAAAGCTCGATTTGTTATATTTTCGTGGAAAATTCGCTTTTTCTCGGAAAATTTAAGACAAATCCGTCAATGTTTGAGACAGCAGAAGATTTTCCTGACCACAGAATGTATTTCCGAAAGATAAAACATCGTCGCTTATACATTTGGTCCAAAGAAAAGTTTGTCCTCATTTGCCAATATTTTTGACTAATAACGAAGCAAACAGTCTTTTCATTACATTAATATTCGAGTGCAAGAGCTCGGCTGAATAAAGAAGGTCTATTTGGAATTCAGCTCGATGGCCACGACCCGAATTCGGTTAACCGGTGCCCGAAGGGCTTGCAAGCACATCCACTCACTGTTGGAAAAACAAGTAGTTTATCGAATCGATCTCGAAATCGAAAACGGTAGAAAAAGCAAGCTACGCGATCGCGGGGCCGCGAATGAGATTAAAAAAGAAGCTCCGAATTCGTGGCACGCAATGGGAAACAAGAGAAATGAAAAAGAAAGTGCTGTGGGGCAAATGTGTCGGGGCGGGTAGCGGGGTGGGGAGGAGGGACATAATTACATCGGCTGCAACGAGTTAAGATGCGACTCGCGCGCGTACCTCGGAGCCAATCTTCGCGAGAGCGTTGGACAAGTGCCACCGGTAAAATTGAAGCCCGTAGACTTCTTGACCCATGCTCGGAATTCATCTGACGCGAGAGCGATATATTGATTCGCGAGACATGCCTCCTCCTTTTCCCCCTCCTCCTACTACTACTTCTGCTGCTGCTGCTGCTGCTTCTCGTCCTCGACTCCTTTCCGCTTGGGAAATTTCTTTCCATTTAGCTGAGCGAAGCTGGCCACCGCAGGCACGCTGCCATGCCGACTCCAACGACCCGAGACACTAGCCTCATTTCCGGACTTTTATTTCATAAGCCTCGATTGTCACAGATGAGATTGCCGTCCTACTCGAGAGAGAGAGAAAGAGAGAGAGAGAGAGAGAGAAAGAGAGCCCGCTACTCTCAACATAATAACAGATTTTTTTTCATCCTCTCTCTTCCTCGCTTGCTCCACTGCTTTTTACGTGGCCTCTTATTTTCTTTCTCTCAGTCCGCAACTTATCTTTAACGTCGCAGCAGCTGGCAGACTGAAAAGCATATACTGTCTCGGACTGGAAAAGAGAGAAGAGGAAATTCCGCTTTGGCGGACTATACCGAGAGCGATAGCAAGTAAAATATGATCATACGTAGACTGAGATGTGCTTTTAATGTACATAAAGTAAATCGAGTAATCGAATCTGTATTTCAGGCGAAAAAGGTTGAACGCGGAATGGGTTCAAGTGAAGCGTGGTATCGGTAATCCAAGCGGCTCGGAAGCTTGCGCGCGCGCTGCGGGCCTTTAAAATATGCACCATCTCCGGAAACAAAGTGCGGTATCCCCGACGTGTATATCGCGTGTACATCGTGCCGCGGTACGGCGGCTGGCTGCAGCAGTATACGCGAATATGTTTGGGCGCTCTCGCTCTCGTGGGCCCATACTCCATGGATGAGGGTGCAGAAGAACAAAAAAAAAGAGGAAAAAATATGACGTGCCTCGTAAGCAATTTAAAGCTCAAGGACGACGAATCGCTAGGAATGCCGTGAGAAACGAGCCACCGCTGGCAGTATGAAAGTCTAAAAGCGTATATATTCTCTCCGGGGAATAAAGTAAAACGGCAAACGTAGCGTGAAACGGCTGTAGAAGCGATAGGCCAGGCCCGGGCTCGCGTATGGGTTTATATTATACGCTCGCAGTCTAGTGGGCGCGCCAAATACATTTTTCCCGTATTGTTTTAGCTTAGCGGGAGGATCCGATTTCGGCTGGGCCGCCGCCGCCGCTTCGCTAACTTTAATCGCGTAATCCCGCATTAGCTGTGTTGTATAACCGAGCGCAAGCTCGGCTGCGCGAGCGCACAGCGGCTCGTTGTTTTTCAGCGGCACTCGCGCGCTGCATATAATCGATATTGCTGCGGGCCACAGGATTATTTTCGCATCGGCCCAGATTATGCCTTGATCTCCTCCCCCATTTCTCTCTCTCTCTTTCTCTCTTTACTTGCTATAGTAGCAGCAGCAGCAGTAGCAATCTCGCGATGACGACGGGGCTTACGCGGGCACGCCGAATAATTTTTCAGCAGTGAATATCTGGGCCGATGGGAGCTTTATCGGCCGTGATAATTTAATTGGAAAGCTCGAATCGATGCAGCGCAGAGTGGAGGCAGCTCTATAACGGATAATCGCTTTACGGAGGGGGAATCTTATAAGTGTGCGTAATCCTTCGTGTTAATGCGATCATATCATCGCCGCCGCCGCCGAGGCAGTGACTATACGTACATGCTATATAACATTGCCGCATGACGTGCGCCATGCAAATGAACAATTTCATCAGCCCGGGTAGAACTACACACTACACGGATCACGTGCTAGTGCTATATGCGCTGGTTGGCCGCGAATCGAATTAAGGGGCAGCCCCTGTAAAAGTACTCTGTTTGCGCGAGCGCTCTTAATGGTTGGGTCACGTTTTCCATCCGGTGCTCGCATCCGTTTTTCTTCACGAGGGTAGCAGAGCAGTCTCATCCTCTCTCTCGTTCTCTCTCTCTTTCTCTTCCTCGCTCCGCAAAGACGTACGTCCGGGCATCCTCTAACGGTCCGGCAAACGAGATACCCAACTTTCGTTAGAGCTGCACACGCGCGAATTTATTATTCCGCGTAGAGAGAGAAAGAGAGAGATAGAGGAACGAGGTGGAGGCAGAGAATGCTGCTGCTGGTTTTGCGGTAACCCTCGTCCACTTTAACACGATTACCAGAGCGAGAGAGCGGCAAAGTCTGTCTGCCTGCCTGTCTGTCGGGCTGCTGCTGCTCACAGCTTTCCCCAAAGAGAGCTTTCTCAATTCAGTGGCCTTCTCTCTCCCTCTCTCCTCCCTCTTACTTCGCTGGCGCTTTGGCCGACGTGCCGCTCGGGGATCGCTCTCCGCTAGCGCTCGTTAATTCCGCGCTCTCTCTCTCTTTCTCTCTCTCTCTCTCTACAAAAAAATTACGCCTCTACTACGCTACTCTTTATTGCATCCTTAGTGCTCGCCGACGCCAGCGATAAAACCGATCTCAACTTCGTTAGTTGAACATCAAACCTAAAATGGACTAACTGCCTTGCCTCGCTCCATTTTTTATTTGGCTGCAGTCAATATTTGATCGCCTCGCACGAGTGTATAGTGTTATAACGCCTTTGGTTTATTGAGAGACTCGTGCTGTTGTACGCGTACGTCATATTCGGCACGACAAACTAGATTTACACTTGACAATCGGTAATGCATCTTTGCAACGAGCGATTTTCTCTTCCGTTAGTCTCGCTGGCGGTCTGGCAATCTAACTCATCGTTCATTCTCGACGAAGAACCTCAATATATTTTTATAACGCAGCCGCCGGCTCAAAAGTATATAACCCGCACAGGGAGTAGCAGCTCAGGGCCGGGCCGCATGTCATTTATCATCAAGGATACTTACGTAGCCGAAATCAAGTTGTATAGTGTCTGGCGAATTCCCGCCGAATCACGCTGCCCGTGCAATTCAACCGACACTGCCTTTCTTTCCCTTCTCACTCCCAAGCTAGACGCGCATAATGCACGCCAAACTTCATTCGTCTCGACAGCAGCGCGCGTTTCGCTCGTCCAATGATGAATCGCACACAGATCGCGAGAGATATCCGCGTCAATTTTTGATCGACGCCGAGGCTGCTCTGTGTCTGTGTGCGTGCCTGTATATACTTGTTGCACGCGCTACTTCCAACAGCAGCACAGCCTGACGTCTGTGGCCTCGGTGAAAAACTTACGAGTTGCGCGCCAACTGCGAAACGCACTTACGGGAATTGCACGAGTTTATATGACTTATGTCCCATCGGTACGCGACTCGATAAAATGCCGACGTGAGCCAATGCTCCGCTACTAAATAAAAATAAGTAGGCGAAATTGGGCGAAGCGGCAGCGGCATCTCATACGTCATCGGCAGCTGCGCCGCGCTCGTACGAACTCAAATACTACTCCTCCGAGCGAAACGCACGTGAATTTTGCAAATTTTTATTCGAGCCACTACGTGCGCGCCGTACGTTATCTCTCGCCTGGGACTCTCCCGCGACTGGGGATAGCGAGGAAGAAGAAGGAGAAGGGACTGCCTTGCAATATGTAAGTTCGACGTCTTCTACGCCCGGTCTTTTGCTGTTCGTGTTGCGCCTCCCAATACGTATAACACATATAGGTACGAGCCAGAGCCGCGCTCGCATACTTTGCCACGACGTGTCGTCCTTTTGCTTGGAAGAGTACTCCTTCTTTTCCTTTATCTCCGCCGGTGAAACTTTTTAATCCCGAACCGCCGCCGCCGCCGCACCGGGCTCCGTCCCTCCTTGTTGATTCTGCATAGGCGGAGGCACCTACCTACCTCCTCGTCGTCGATCGTCGGCCGCTCAAGCGTAAAAAGGCCCGCGCATTCAAATAGCAGAAGAAGAAAAGGTAGAGAAGGGGGAGGAGGAGGCGGGAGCAAAATCGACAGTCCTCAAGAAATAAGTCTGCTCTCTCTCTCACTCTTTCTCGACTGCGAGAGGGCCAACCTCGATGAAAAGGACAGCAGCTTTGCTCCTACTCTTGAGAGTTTGGCTAGGAGGGCGGGCGGGGAGTGAGAAGACTGCATTGCGCCGTCACGTCCCGCGGGACTTCGAGTCCGTTTTCACTGCCACCGCCACCGACCATCGCCGACCAAGACGGTTCATTAGTTGTCGCAATGCAGGATTGCCTAACCTCGAAAAACTGGCTACATGTATAGTTATCGTGCAGTGTATGTGTGCGCTTTAGCGGAGCACTTCGCGGCGTGCTCGCTCGCTCGCTCTCGGTCCTCGAGAGTCCGGGAATAGCAATGAAGGATATTTCAAGCAGTCAAGCGTGTCTGCTGGGATTTGCCGAAATCCCTGTTTTGGATGTTTCCCTGCTCCGCTCTCTCCTTCGTATTCTCATATATTCCCGAGTATAGCATACCTTTTCTCCGCAATCTCAATTTCTCTTCTTCCAAGGCAAGCTGCTCCATTTACTTGTGCGCTCTTATTTCCTCGATATCTTTCTTTTTCTTTCATTGCGGCTCCGAATCCCGCAGCTATGTACTCGGTGCTGCAGCTTGCTCTTCTTGTTTTAAAGGTCCTTATCCGACGCTTGCGGGCACATGTAGCTTCGTGTGCAGCCCGCCAGATTACCAGGCAGCAACCCACGTGGAACTATTACCGGCTCTAAATCGAGTGGAACGCACTCGCGCTCTGCTTCTATCTTTGCCTATATCTGCCTCTCTGTCTTTGAGAACCCTCAGCGGAGAATGCCGATCGATTTGCCGTTCTCCCTCTGCTCCCCTCCCACTCCCCCCTTTTGCTCGTAGCACTCGCGTGCACACTACGTGCTTCTAGTAGTACAGAGCCAAGAGGAAACTCGGAGGTGTGTGGAGAGCACTCACCCTCTCTCGTCATTTGGCTTTCCGCGTGTCTGCCTGCACTCGTACGTCTGCACTCGCACACGTGTCACCGGGTAACTCCACGCCCTCGCTCCTATTTCTATTGTGGATTTCGATATTGAAAAGTTTCTTTCCAATCTTCACTCGCCAGTTCCAAAAAAATAAGACGAGAAATTTCCCGACGCACTTTGCCGCGCGCTCGCCATTTTCCCCATTGCCGCGTGTGTCGACTCGAACAATCTATGTAAAGTACGCTGCAGCACCTTTCAAGTTTTTACTATCCAACGCTACTCGACATTTTTCTTCAAACTTGCTTCATATTTAAAACTTTGACGCCCCAACGTGCAGTTTTCCCTTTACGTATAAAATACACGCAATCGGCTCAGCCAAAACTTCTTCAGTAGAAATATGAGCTAAAATTGATTTATCGTTTATAGAGTTGGTTTTGCAGCAATTTGCAAGAACTACAGGGAAAGTTTCTTAAAAAAACTGCGAGCAAGGTAAAGATGTCTTAAAGCTGATTGGCAGTTGAATGCGCCAAAGATAAGTAAAGTAAAATGGAGTGGTTGGCTGGTTAGGGCGGGAGCACGAGAAAAGTCCTTTCAGACAGATAGCAGGACTGAGTTTTAAGTTGAAAGCAGAAGAGAGTGAGAGAGAGACCAGGACAAGTGGTGTGCGGAGTCGGAGTCGGTGCAACCCCTCGGATTTCGATCTTGAACTTACAACGCGAATTCGATCAGACGTTCGTCGCGACTAGAAGTTAATCAAAACTCCGCTGCCCCCCAACCCATTGAATGATTCTGGCTCACACTTCGCAGCGCTTGCAGCGCAGCGCACACAAACTTCCTATACCTTCTTGTCCGCTTTGTCGAGAAGTACACGGATGAAGGAAGCATCTGGCACGAAAGTGGATTCGGCGGCAATTCTCATCCCACCGCTGACACCAATGCTTTAACCGCTCTAGAGTTGCTCCTTGACATGTATGTCTATGTTTCTTTCTCTTGCAAGTGCGCTATAAGCTAGAAAGCAAGCACGTGACACCCAAACATTGCAAACTCCGGAGCCACAACTTTTCGGCCAGTTTTAACTATTCCAGACAAATTGATTCTACCTATTCTGTCAGTATTGTGTTCTGCTCGCCAGCAGTTCGCGCAACTTTTTTAATAATTTCCTTATATATAAAGTTCGCCGACCATACTTTCTTTTTTCTTTTTGATAAATAATTCAACTGAATGAGTTGAGAAGCTGCCGCGTTGCTCGGTACACGTTTCGCCAAACCGCACCGCACTACTGAAGTTTTCCTATAAAATTAAATTCTTCGAGGTCTGTCAATAGCTGTATATTGCTCAGCAGATTTCCAATTAACTCCCATTATTGAAACTTCGCGAATTGTATTCGAAATAGGCTAAGCAAATAAAAGGAATAATTTTGCAATATAGTCGACTAGCTGTGGGAAGGAAGAGGGAGCGTAATGAAAGAAAAAGCCGTGCCAAACGGTAGACTTGTGGAGAAAGGAATGGGCTAACCTTTCTCACGGTTCTCTTTGTGAAAGACTGGATGGTAGCTGAGAGTTTTTCCGTTTTTATTGAGAATAGGATATTGCCGAGCGAAAAGCGAGAAAGACCTCTCTTGCGCTTGCTGCCCGTACAATTATGTGCGAGTGAGTCTGGCATCTATGCACGTGACCCGGATTCTCAATCTTCTTCGTCTTGCACGCGCGCCTTTGATCCGTCACCGAGAGCCCCAAACGCAAAGATAGATAGAGAGAGAGAGAGAGAGAGAGAGAGAGAGAGAGAGAGAGAGAGAGAGAGAGAGAGACTCAAGCTCACGGTATAAGCCTCATGTCTCCAGGCGGCGCATAACGCTATCGAGGAACTGCACGCTCTCTCGGCACACAGACGCAAATGTAATATACGTGCTCCCTTAACCCCGAGAGCAAGCAAGAGGCAGCGAGCGAGCGAACGAGAAAGAGAGAGGGAGAGAGAAGCGTTCTCGCGAGTTTCATTAAAAAGCAATAAACCAAGCTAGCGAAGCAGCGATGGTGGTGGCGGCTGTTGCTGCTACTGGCACTGCTCCGGCATCCGTGCGATGACCGCATTCGGTGATGAAGCCGAGCCGTGTGCCCGTATATCGGCCGACTAAGTCGTACGCGCTCCCTCGACCGAGGGAATTTTAATTTGCCACCGAGCAATATCGACCTCCCTCTCCTCCTTTCTCTTCCCTTCCCTCCCTCGCTGCTTCTCAAACGCCTCTTTTTTTTCTTTTCTGTTTTTCGAAAAAAGCAGGTCAACCAGCTATATTGACGCTCATTAAGATTTTATTAAAGCCCGCTCGTCAGTCTTGATTTTTTCAAAAAACCGATATTATACCTTAATCATTCCGTGCGCGCCTCGCGCTTTACATATAATCGATATATATATATATATATATATATATATATATATATATATATATTT